>VNJQ01003467.1:0-11985 GCA_008042515.1 Drosophila truncata | reverse complement strand
TTTTTGCACCTCCTCTGAAATACTAAATGATAATCTTCTAACGCCACACACTTCTTTTAGTATATTGTTCTCGTGTCTGGATACCGACCTTTAAAACGGCCGCTTACGAACAGCTGTTCTCAACGATTTGCCTCTAGCTCTCTCTCGCGGCTTAAAAACGGTGTTTTCTTGTCTGGATTGAAGATTGAGCCGGATTCAAGAATGTATGCACGTATTATTTGTCCTCCAAAAATGATTAAACATTTTTTTCCGCTGCGAAACGTTTTACTCTCTGGATACTGTGCTGAAGAGGAAGCGTTTTCGCTGGAGGACGGATACTTTGATTTGAACTTTTGCCGCGATCGGGACTCACTACGCGAACGATATGGCAAATGAAAAGAGCATTCTAGCGCCAGCCCACTATGGTCCAGCGGACCACTTTTTTGGCCAATATTAATAACTCCGTAAATTTAAATGATATCAACTTGAAACTTTACCAATCGTCATTTTGTGCTTATAGGATGATACTGGATCAAAATTATCCGGATCAGAACACTATATCCTATAGCCCTCATAGGAACGAAAACAAAATTTTTGAGATAAATCCATAAAAATTTGGTTACATAAAGATTATGCTATTTTAACTACATTAAATTGTATCAATATCGAATCAGGAATACCTATAGTTTTCTTACGAAAAAAAGGAATATAGTGCTGTTTTTGCCTCTAATTCAATGAAAAATTATTTATAAAATCTTTCTACCATTTAAAATTTTGGTTTTACATTGTATTTTATCTGAATTACAATATTTTATAGTTTTTATAGGATATTTCCCAGTTTTCATGAGTTTAAAGACACTTTTAACGCATTTAAGATGTCATTTTCATACAAAATAAGGTAATTTTTGATTGAAAATTTCAAGAAATGTGGTCAAAAGTGGCATTACAGACTATATGCAATCGAACAAGAGTTAAATACTCTACAACACACAATAGGTCTCTAGGTGAAACTAGGTGACATTCACTACTTTTACCTTTTTAAACATTAGGCTTAAACAAATTTTTTATTTTTTTAAGGCGACACACTTTAAAACCAAACTACAAAGACATTACAACGACTATGAACATTTTACAACATTAAATATATAGTACAAACCCCATTGATTCAAACTCTTTTTATAGATTTATCAAGTTCTTATTTTTTGTTGAGTTTTTTTAGTTTAAGAATTGTCTAAATTTTCACTCTTTTTCCTTGTTTGCTAGCTTGCGAAGAAACAGCTGACTTTAAGCGCTCCGTGCGAGAAAGTGGCGCCACCTATGAAGATTTTGATTGTGACACGTTGATGGTCACTCTATTTCCAATCGATCCATACCAAAATCAATTGATTTGTTTAACTTTTAAAAAATGGATTTTGGCCAACCAAAGTGGTCGGCTGGACCATAGTGCAGCCGCTTTTTTGTACGCACACAGCGACAGCCACAGACCGTTTGTGTGCGTATTCTATATTTCTATTTTTAGATTTTTACGCTCTCAACTTTAAGAGAGGGGAGAAAAAGATTGCCGTTGACATCAAAAAAGTAGTTGCATATTGCAAAACGAATGTATGGTCGTTCCTATCTTAGTCTTGTATTGTTTTTGGCAATACCATGAGCTTTTGTCGTTAAAAAGATTTTAAGCGCGTCACATTTATGATCACTATCACTCTTTGTTTATATTCGAAATCCAAATTTTGTATTTAGACATTATATCGTTCAACTATTAAGAATTTGTATGCATGTTCAAAATATGCAAAATATATGCATAAGATATGCAAAATATATGCAATATATATGAAAAATATATTCAATATATACAAAATATATAAACATTTTCTATAAATATATGCAACACACTTTCAAAAAAAAAAAATATTCAGAAATATTATTAAATCGCATTGTGCCAGCGACACACGCTAAGGCTGCAAAGTGCGCGCTGAAGCGAAGATGAAGATAGGAGCTGAAGACGAATTGCTTGCGATGCGAGTAAGCTAATAAATAGGTTGCATGGTGCAAGACGAATTTGTTGCATTTTTGTGATGTTAGTCGGAATGGATTTCTCATCAGATAATGAGCTGCTGTTAAAAGAAAATTTACTTTTTAAATTAAAACGGAAAAAGGTGAATAGAAGAATTCATCCAATTAATTTGGGAAGAAAGGCATTCGGCGAATTTCATCATTTATTTATTTGATGAGCTGCGACAAGATGAAAAGAAATTGTGGAGTATACCAGAATGAAAACCAGCACATTTGATTACATTCTGTTAAAAATTTAACCGCTAATTATTAAAAATTGGACAAATTTTAATAAACCCCCAATTATACCTGCAGAAAGGGTAATTGTAACTTTGAGGTAAAAAATTATTCAACATTTATTTGTTTTCGTTCTTTTAATCATTTAATTTTTCTTAATTTGAAAATGTAATGTTTCAACACTTCTACTTATTGAAGCAGCTGCTATGTCTGCTAAGAAGGAAAAAAATACAGATATTTCTCACATTTTAAGTACGACAATAAATAATCCTGACAGTTCAAAAATAAGGCAACAACTTTCGTTGAAAGAGCCTATACCATTATCACCTGATGAGGCCTTAGCATTTATTATTGAAAACTCGTTTTCTAAGCAGCAATACATTAACATACGCTTAAAGAGTATAGAAAAAATTTCAATATATATCCAATCTATGAAAAGGTGAGAGAAGCTAAGGAAAAGTGTCGGCCTATAGATATAAGCGTATCAGATACTGTTGCCGAAGTGTCAATGCAGAACTCACTGAACCATACTGAATCTCGGATCATTTTATATCAAAACCCAGTTTTCCAACAATTTCTTGATATAATTAAAGTAAAGCTTATAGTAAGCTATGGTTTTGACGGTTCAACCGGACAGAGCGTTTATAAGCAAAGGTTTAATGAACCCGAACCCATTTGGACCAATCTTTATTTGTGACTACAATAATTCCCCTTCAAATGGTGGATCAAAATGAGAGAATTATTTGGAGACACATATATCCACAATCCGTTAAATATTGCAGACCGCTAAAAATTGAGTTTGCTAAAGAAAGCCAGGATCACATTTTGAAATCCAAATTTCTTTTGGATTCACAAATAAAAGACTTAAAGCCATTTGTGTATGAGGCGGAACAATTGAGAGTGGAAGTTCGATTCGACCTACCCATGACGCTCATCGATGGAAAGGTGTTGAATACATTAACGGACACTAATTCAACACAATCCTGTCAAATTTGTGGTGCCACTCCAAAGGACTTTTTAAAAGAAACAGATGTTAACAGTCAACAGTTCAAGCCTAAATAAAATTCTTATCAGTACGGAGTTAGTCCTCTCCACGCATGGATTAGGTTTTTGGAATTCGTTCTCAACATCTCATATTGTGTTAGTATTCAAAAGTGGCGAATTAGTACGGACTCTGACAAAGAAATAATGATGGTACGCAAGAACGACATTGAGCATAAGCTTTGGTCTGAAATGGGTTTACATATTAACAAACCAAGTCAGAATGGTTCTGGTAATTCCAACGATGGCAATACGGCACGAAGAGCATTTTCGGACGTTAAATTATTTGCCTCAATATTAGAACTGGGTGAAGAGCTTCTAAAGAAACTACATATCATTTGAATAGTTTTATCATGCGAATATGACGTTTGTTTAAATAAATTAAAAAAATTTTGTGAAGAAACGCTTCGATTGCATTTAATTAAATATCCAATGACCGCTACGGTCAACAAAATTTTAGTTCATGGTCCACAAATAATTGAATCATCTGTACTTCCTGTTGGTTGCTTAGGCGAAAACGCATCTGAGGCTCGCAACAAATACTACAATCACGATAGGATTTTGCATGCCAGAAAAAAATCCTTACTTATCAAGGCATCGTTAAAAAAAAGTGTTCTAAATCACACTCATTGCCAACTGTTTATTGCACTTTTAGTTTCTCCAAAACCGGAACATGCAGCCCAAATATATAGTGCTGAAGACGAGCTTAAAAGTATACCATATTTTGATTTTGATTTAGAAGAAGAACGTATATAATAATACAAGTTTATGTACATAATTTTAAGTTATGTTTATTAAGCTATGTTATAATTTGCAAAATTATTAAAATATAACAATTTTCTAACATTTGTGGATAAAAAAAATTATGAGAAAATATAACAGCATTAATATGAATTTTATATATATATGTCGGTAAAAGGTGATTGTTTTCCTCTGTCATTTTGTATTTCACAACGCGCAGCGAGTCGCATTGATCTTCTTGTACGTCCGTTCACTTCAGAGGGCTGTTCTTGATTGCCTTCCCTTTCCTCTTCCTCCTTTCCATCATTGCGCCACGCTCATTACTCTCCTTCCCCACCGCGCTCTCATTCAAAAAGCTTCTCTCTCTTCATTCTCTCTTCATTTGCAATGCTCATTTATTTCTTCTTAGACTATACACTTAACTTATAATTAATCAGTAAATACGGTATTTGAAATTAAATCTAACTTATCTCCGACATACATACATACAATGTCTATATATAAATACTAGCAAGATGCCCGCTGCTTTGCTAGCGGAGGCTAACTTTGCGTGTAGATATAAATTGGAATATTATGTGGATAGCTCTGCACATTTGTATATTGATTATTTGCGTTTATCGTTAAGCTGCAATTCTTATGTAGTAGTTATACAGTTATACTATATAATGTGTAGTTTTTGTGGATTAGTTCTTCACTCTTTTAGTTTTTACTGAAACTAAAAAATAAATCTCCTTTTCCGCACCCGAAGGTAGGGGATATGGTGCGTTTTTCTTTAATGTGGTGTCTTTAAATTAGTCTAGTAGTTAAATAAGTTAACATAGCCGCATAAAAATGCTAGTCAGTTTTCAGTTTTAAATAAAGATAATGGCTCCCAAAACCCAGCGGCTTGAACGCTTTGAAGGAATTTATTTGTAAGTGTGTGTGTGCGTGTGTGTGATGATGTTGATATAATTTTAATGATAAACGGCTTGAACGCTTTGACGGAGTTAATTTGTATGTGCGGGTGTGCGAGTGTGTGGATGTTGATATAATTTAATTTTATTTTATTGTTAAGTTTAATTTAATTTTTAAGATTTTTATTTGAAGTCTTGAAAAGAAATCAACATCAGCCAGCCGCAATAAAATTATCGTAGTACAGACCCTGCAGTACTGCGCGCTGGTTCGTAGCTGGTAAAATAAGCGCTTACCAGCAGACCACCTCTTTTTACCCATTGGTCCCAAGCAATGCGATCTTTCATATCCGTTTTTGTATGAAATGTCCGGAAATAGGGTCAATCGCCACCGTGTCGTATACCCAGGAACTAGTGAAATAGTGCCCCATGGAATGGTCGGTAATGTAAGTACTTACATGGGACTCCATGGAATGGTCGGTAATGTAAGTACTTACATGGGACCCCATGAAATGGTCGGTAATGTAAGTACCCATTATTAATTATTAATTTACTTTTTTTTTATTTTTAAATAAATACATTTTCTTATTTTTTTTTAACGCTGGAGTTTTTAAAGTGCCTCTTTTTTTTGGAGCTGCAAGGCTATTCGCAGCTGGTCCTCAGCTGACCCAATACCTCCAACTGCATTTATGGAATCTTGGAATAAGAAAAATTTAATGATTATTAATCTTAATTCAAATTTAACAGGCCTGATTATAAATACCTACCAATCATAACACCATAGAAATGTATTTCCTTTTTTAAGGCCGCTTTCCCCTGAACACCATCTATATTATAAGCCAAAACCACCTCATTAGCCATAACATTTCTCAGATTTTTTTAAATTCCGCCATTGACAATTATGTTTTTTATTGCATCAATCTGTAAACGAAATAAATACGAATTGCGGTTAAAAGAACATTTTTGTCGGTATTTATACATACATAGAGCTCTCGGTTTGCGATGTTTATTACTGAGTTCATTTCAATTAGATCGCCTACTGTCTGAACAGGAAACTTGCTAGCCACCTTTTGCCTTTCTCCTTGTTGCTTCGCCATCCCCTTGACAGTGGCTGTTTGCTCTGAGGAAGCTTCTACTAGTACCTCGATTTTGCCCTACGTCACTTTTTGGTCAGCTAAATATAAAGATTGCATATATTAATGCTCATTGACACGATCTTATACCTCTTCATCGGCAACATTTTCAAGAGCCACTTTTGTTTCGGCTGCAAATAAAAAAGAAAGAAACATTTTATTCAAAGCTCAAATTAAACAATAAATTAGACTCTTACCTCGTGAGGTGCTAACTAGTTCAGTTAGATCGACTATCATCTTCTCAAGGCGCGCGATGGTTTCCTCACATTTGCAGTCGGCTTTCTTATCTAAAAATGTAAGGTTTTAATACTTAAATTATTCAAGATCTTAAAAAAAATTGTTTTTAACTTACCGGTGTTAAGAAACTTTATTCGCTTAATTTTTCTGTCTGGGCTGTCTGACATATTTTTCCTTTTTGCTTGTTTTGTGTTTCTTGGTGTCTTTTTAATTAAAATTTAAGAAATAGTTTAAAAAAAAAATAAAAGCACGACAACATTCTCAAATATCAATATGATGAAGAAAAGGCATTATAATTAAACCATTTAAGTAGGGAATAACGATCGCCTTACAAATTAACTGGTCTAATTTGAAAATTTCTTCTGAAGATGAGGGCTCCGCATCTGCTAGGTAAATACCCATATCACACGAGTTTAAAGGGTCAGTATAAAAGCTCCGCAGATTTTGAAATCGTTTGCCCTAAATTGATTTTCTAAATCTTGCATAATTGATACAATTTCTACTGGAACATCGCCTTCAATATAACAATAACTGTTAGGTTCCTTCTGCATTAATGTGCAACCTTTAAATATTATAAAATTTTTTATTTTTTCAGTTTCTAATATATGTGTGACTGGTAAATAATTTTCTTCGTCAATTCTCCGGTGAATTTGCTCCAAAATTTTTGTTGGCTTTCGGACATATTTTTTTAAATGCTGTAAATAATTTTCAAATGCATAAGCAGAGCTTTTAACTGGATCGCCAACATACTCCACAGTTTCTTTTACATGGAGTAAACTATGTATATTGTACGATACACTATTTTCCCCAAATATTCTTGGAAAATTTTCAACAAAATATGTTAACATGCGCTGAGAGGTTTGCAAATTTATTTGTCGTTGATATGGACAGCACAGCATCCTATACGCGCAATGCAACAACAAAAATAAATAATATTGGTCATCAGACAATTCATTTTTAAATACGCAAATTCCTGTATAACGTAAAAATTGTCTAAATTCAGTCGCTTTCCAGTTATACAGTTTATTTAGAGATCTTAGCTTCCTTACGAATTCTCTGGGCATTTTTTTGTGTAAGTCAATTAATTTTTTAGACATCATGTTTATTGCTTTCGTCAATTTATTGTAAGTTTTATTAGTCATCAATCGAACAAGGAATTTGCGCATGACTCCTAAATCAAATAAATGCATGCAGTCTAATGGAATTTGCGTAACCATTTCAAAGGGTGTAATTTTTGTCAAAAACTGTTTTAAATGGTGGTCAGAATACTTTATATTTTTAAAGTCCTCGTCTGTTATTAAATCTCCCTTTGTTGTTTTGTATGTTAAAACACCATTTATTTTTCTGCCGACTTGAATACATTTTGAGCATCCATGCGAAAATGTATGTCCTGGAGTCCCACTAATGTAAGCCCTAGCAGGGGCATCACAATCAATAGCTCTCAGTTTTATTTTTATCGGTTTTTTGTTTATTTCAATTCCGCTATGAAATAAATGTTTTAGCTCAGAAGTAAATTCGTTAAGAAATTCGTCAAGACTATGAGGCTTAGATTTTCCTAAAAATATTCCAACAGGTACTACAGGGCAACTTGGAATATTTGTCAATTTGATTAAAATCGGCCAAAGTTGTGTATTGGAACTTTTAAAAAGCGGAATTCCATCAATATTTACGTCAATAATTATGTTTTCATTATAATTAATTGAATTCAAAGTTTATCTAGTTGTTTTTTAATGCCAATGTGTAAGTAACGACCACCATCCATTTGTGTTATTTCTGCTTTTTTTGGCGCACTGGGTCGACATGTAAATTATTTTTTTTCAGTATATGAACTAAGTCAATTGCACTGTCACGGGTGGGCCTATGCTTTAGAAAATCCTCTTTTAAATTAGTATTGTCTTTCTCCCTTTTGGTATTTAAGTCACAGTCAATATTATTTGTACCTCAGGGAAATAAGTATATGTAAAATAATAAATAAGTATATGTACAAAAATAAACTAGCATGGTTTGAATGAAGAGTGGAAGTCTTTTGGTCAGCAAATTTTTCCGGAATTGTTTTTTTTTTAAGAGAAGAGCTTATTTGCAAACCAACAAATGTAAGTTGATTAGTGTTTGTGTGAAAATTGTAAATATAATTACAGTTTTACCTTAGCATGGCACGCGGAGACCATTTGTCAGCCGAAGAACGCGGAATAATAACAGCAATGAATGAAAACGAATGTAAAATTTCCAAAATAGCTGCTAGAGTTTCTCGACACCGACATACCATTAGAAACTTTATTAAAAACCCGAAAAAATATGGTGAAATAAAACGCTCTGGCAGACCTAGTAGCATCGACCCTAGGTGCAAACGCGAAATTTAGCGCCTAGCTGTAAACAAACAAATGTCGTGCAACGAGATTAAACGTCATTTACATCTTAATGTCACTAGGAGACGGGTCCATCAACTTTTAGTTGAAAATAAGAACCTTAAATATAGTTCCCGAGTGCCTGTACCTAAGCTGCTACCACGCCATCTAAGCGCACGATTATCCTTCGCGGAAAAATATAAATTTTGGACAGAGGAATTTCGCAAAGTAATTTTTTCGGACGAAAAAAAAATTAATTTAGATGGTCCAGATTGGGTGTCAAAAGTATTGGCGCGACATAAGGCAACCAAGGCAAACCCGTCATAAGCGAAACCATGGCGGAGGCTCCTTGATGGTTTGGGCTGCTTTCGGGTATGCGGGAAGTTCTCCAATTTGTTTTATTCCTACAAGAACAAATGCAGAGATATATACTCAATTATTGGAGTATCGAGTTCGCTGGAAACCTTTACGGGGATAATTGAACTTTCTAGCAAGACAACGCACCAATCCACACTGCACGGACCACAAAGGTCGTCAAGAAAAATTCCGCTTTTAGAGTGGCCAGCCATAAGCTCTGACTAAAATCCTATTGAGGATCTCTGGGGCATCCTTTCGGCCAGAGTTTATAAAAATGGCCGACAATTTGACACCATCAAACAACTGAGAGACGCTCTAGTCGTTGAATGGGATCAAATTAATGGTGGATTCTATGCCGGATCGCCTTAACCAAGTTCTAATAGCAAAAGGAAAGCATATAAACTATTAAAATAACTAAAAAGATAAAAAATACTTACATAGATATTGATATTATAGGAATTACTGAAAATGTATATGTACCTACTTCCTATGAACTATTATTAATTAATTCAGTTTATTAATAAGTTTAAGAAAATGAAAGGTTTGTTACTATTATTTTTATTTTTACTACATACCCCAATAAAAGTTGGATTGATTTGTTTTGTTTAAACTTATTTCCCTGAGGTATCTATCCACAATATCCACATCACTGTCATTATTTTCACTAGGTACATTTTGTACCATAATGTCACAATTTTCAATGTTCACTGCGTCTGCTTTTTCCAGTATAGAATTTAATTTGTTCCTATATTGCTGTTTTTGCTGCTGCTTCAGCCTCCTTAAATGTCTTTCACTATACATTTTCGAATTAAATTTGTTGTCGTACTTTTATTATTAATTCAATAAATTAATTAATTAATACATACACACACACGTATTTAATATAATTAGTTTTACTTACCAATTAATTTGCGTTTGCTCCGCTTCTCTCCACTCAACTGCAATGCTTAGAATAACTTTGACAACCTTTTCAACTTTTACTTTGCCCTTTTGCTCAAAATATCAAAGACAAAGGCGATGCTTATTCAAAACAAAAAAAAAGAAATTTCGTAACACTCGAATTGTAACTTTCGGTTTAACCGCTCACAGATGGCGCTATAAATTGTTTTGTTGGCGTTATAACCCAGCAGACAAAAACTTCGTTAATAATATTACAAATGATAGTTTTTCGGATTTCAGGCGGACAAAACGTCCGATTTCAGACTCAAGAACGACAAAAAAGTAAATCACCTGGCATGGGTTTTGTGGCAGCAAAAGCTATCATTTTCGGAACCCGAAAAAGATATAGTTTGCAGACCTTTTGTATTATAATTAGCTTTACTTTTGAAATCTTGCGAGTGACACTTCTAATATCAAAACCAGGTCTCGAATAGGCTTCAAAAATAAATTAAAAAATTTAATACAATCCCCATTATTTCCCTTAACTCTTAAACTACACCTTTTTAAACTATGTACTTAATCCCAAACTAGAAAACGAAACCTTTTTAAACTATGTACTTAATCCCAAACTAGACAACAACTAATCTATGTTTCACTTAAGCTTCGACCTGAAAGACATTTTGTTAAAATCTATAATTATAAGGTTACAAATTGTTAGCAAATCTTATACTTCGTAAATAAATCCCAAATAAAATCTTACACATTTTTGCGTCCCGGTAGGACTTGAACCCATGTCACAGAATTCACAGACTGTCCGCTTACCAACTCGGCTACTGAGGCAAACCAAACTCTAACATCGAGAACGCTTATACATACGATTTCAAGGAGAGTACTCCCGGAGCTTGTCCGTATTAGAGCCAGTAAATCCGCTATTTTCCCGCTCACGTTTCAGAGTCCGCTAGCGGGACTATTTCGCCCCTTTTACGAGGGACGCCATAGTTCCGACTGCGCTTCGTTTTGTTGTAAGTTTTTGCAGACATTTTTCGGATCCATCCGCTCACGTCCGCTTTGTCTGCTGGGAAGTTTTTGCTCTAGAACTGGTATAATGCCATCTAGCTGTCAAAATTTTAAAGAAAACGTATATTAACAGAAGTAAATGTAAAATGCTAATGTAAACATTAAATTGTAAATATAGTCCTCTGTATGTAATTAATTAAAATGTTAAAATGATTAAATAAGAAATTATACCAGGGACCGCAAATAAGAATTATGAGTTCAAAAAAATTTAACCACTTAAAAGCCTTTGCGGGGAGTGGGAAAAGGACACATTTACCGTTTTTTAACGGAAAATCCCGGAAACACAATAAACTTTTATTTCCAATTTTTATAATAAAATTTAATAATAATAATATACGTTGATGCACTACGGTCAGTACACTCAAGTGGCCCTTATGAAACCAGGCACGTGCCTGTTGGGGTTAGGTATTAGTGGTCGCGATGGAAAATATAGAAAAGAAATACGAGGAAATAAACTGGCGTGCTGCCTGAATGTTTGCTTGCATGCGTACTAAGTGTGTTAGGATTAAAGTTTTTAGTTTAGGAAGACTATCTAAATGTGAAATTATTGAGTACAAATCATTATAACTTGCACACAGTACTCTAAAGGGTTCATGCAGTTCAAATGAGGTTCTACAATGGCGCAAAACTAAGGGTATATAGGATCTAGTATTTCTACTCGGTACGTGGAAATTAAGCTGACCTAACAAGTCAGTACTTTCCACGTCGCCGTGAATAAGGTTATAAATAAAAGTAATGCCTAGCATAATTCTACGATTGGCTAAGGAGGGTAAGTTAATTAGGAGAAGTCTACTATGATAGGAGGGTAATCTCTGTTCAGGAACCCAGTTTAAGCCGCGTAACGCGAAAAGCAAAAAGTTCTTTTGAACCGATTCAATGCGTTTACTGTGGACCCCATACTGAGGGCTTCAAACGCAAGATCCATATTCTAAGATAGGACGAACTAATGAAATATATAAAGTTTTAGTAACGTATGGGTCATCGAATTCTTTCGACCACCGTTTAATAAATCCCAGC
>VNJQ01003461.1:0-11746 GCA_008042515.1 Drosophila truncata | reverse complement strand
GTTGTCATTGAACCAGGCATTGGCTGGCTTTGAGGTATGTTTTGGGTCGGTATCCTTTTGAAAAACCCATCGCAAGGACATGTCTTCTTCAGTATATGGTTGCATAAGCTTAGCTAAAATAGTTTTATATTTGAGTTGGGTCTTAATACTATTTATGGGGTGTTACAACTTAACGACATGCTAAGAAAAACTATCACAGAATATTACGTATCCGCCTCCGTGCATAATTTTTTTTCCCCTGTACCAGGAGCCGAATTCTTGGCTTTTGGGTCGTCATATGAACTGTCGTTAATTGTTTCCAAAAAGATTTACTATTGTTTCATCGCTAAAAAGTATATTTTTTCACTTTTTCGACCCTTCGGGTCAAGACAATACCAAACGAATTTTTCCTTCCTTTTGGATCATCTGAAAAATTTTTTCTTGATGTAATGGGACCTTTTGGGCTATATATCCTGATAGTCCTGACAATTTCAGTCGACCACGAACCGGGCGGGAGGAAATTGCATTGCCACTTTCGGCAGAAATGGCCTTGGAAGATATGAATGAGTCCGTTTTGGGTAAAAAGACAATCCGAATTCCGGTTGCTTTGAAAGATTTCTTCCACCCATCTATTTTTTTTATAACCCCAGTTGACTTTAAGGTATTTTGCACAAAACAGAGAGAGGATCCAAGGCGTTTTGCATTTTCGAAAGGACCTTTTCCCATCTTTTAGAAGCTTCATAGCCGTTTTCCTTTCGTCAGGACTAAAATTTGTTTTTCGACCAATCTACAAAATTTTTTTTTACTCTAATGAACTTAAAAAACTTAGAAGTCAATATAAAATGGCAAACCAATGCAACAGTAGTGATCTAATCTTTAAAAACAAATTTTTTTCACTAGTGTACTTATTTTTGTGACCAACCCATTTGTATGGATATTTGATAAAATCGGCCGTAGTCTTTTAATTTTAAATGATAAAATCTTTTGTTATATATTTTTATTATCTAGTGTAGGTCCTAAAACTGAAAAGAGATTGGTTTTTTTTCATAAGGCTTCTTAAAAAAGTTTTACGAGGCTTGAAACAAACTTTATACTCATGTACTTATTTCAATGGCCAGTAGTGTAAGTACATATGTACATATATAGATTCGCAACTGTTAACTGTGTTGTCATCTTTTGGGTAAAATTATAATACCCTACTAGGCTAAAAACACTATACATATGTGTGCATATGGGCATTCAATTGCAGGTAGACACAATATATATTCTTCGACTCTCAACTTTCAAAAATTAAGCGATCAATTACGAGTTCTTAACATATTTGCATATTTGTACTCGAACAGTAGTATGCTTAAATATGCAGGGTATCTTTGTAGAATATATAATGGTTGCGTTCACCAGAACAACATGATGTGTTGGATGGATTTCTATCGATAGTGCGTTTTATCCCTAATCATTTTGCAAGATTGCATCCATCATGATCAGCAAAAAAGGAGCGCAAAAATAGTACTCTACCTCTTCGCGATACTGATGGATTTATCGATGATTGAAGTATCGAAAAGAATAGAAGAGAAATAACGTAACCAAAAGGAAAAATAAATTATTACTTATTTTTAACGAATTGATAATTATTTATATAATTATTATTAAGTTTTTGTAAGCAAGAATTAAGAGTACAGTGCTGCAATAAGATCAAATAAATTTGACAACACACCTTTTTAATTAAATAAGGGACCACATTCAGTAATAAATAACACAGGCCGACAAGAAAAAGTGAAAGTTCTCGGTCTGCATATTGCTAGTTCGAAACCCAAAAGTTTCCATCACGTACCAATTTTGAGGAAATCGCGTTCAAAGTACCAAAAAGGGCCTATTTTGGTACTTTTCAAACGTTAATAAACCAGAAACAGCGCGTATTCTCCGTAAGAAAAGAAAAGGGAAATTTTTGTCGGCCTGTGTTATTTTATCAGGTCTCTGGTCGAAAACTATTACTTGGACAATTTTAGGAATATTTTGAAATGTCTCCAGTTGCTTTTCAGTTATACGAACTGTTGTTTATTTAAGTTATCTTATAAGCAAATTCAAATCAATGTTGGCGGGAAGCAGGAAGATAACGATAGGTTCCAAGCCGATTATTTTTGTGACGGCGTAATGTATCATACGCGTTCACCAGAACAACTTGATTACAGATTACTGATCCATCACTGAGGTCATGTTGTTCTGGTAAACGCAACCAATGTATATTCAGGTTGGGTCGGTTAGCTGGTTGGTAGGTGTCAATAGCAATAGTAAGCACGTGAGGGAATCCCCTGCACAACATAAACATCTATAAAACATTCGAGCATTTAGCCTTTGGTTACAGGTTGCAGATTAACTGGCCGTGAGTTTACGTGTGAGTTCAGTGTGTGTGTGTATTAATCAACGAGAACTCAGGAGCTATAACCGGTAACAGTAACTAAGCAGCGGGGTGGGCACAGAAGCACCCGGACATTGCTGAGGAGTCGAAGGCGTCAGTTGCCCCGGGGCCCGGCTCTACTCCAAACAAAAAATGTTAAGCAAAATCCGAGAACGAACAGGTACATCGAACGAGTCTAAGGATCGGTCTAGCACTAGCGACTACCAGACTATCCCACAACCACGTTACCTTCTCCGGGAGCGCGCTGGGACTGGCCTCAGGATCAGGATCGGTGGGCGTGTCGCTCGCCAGAGTGCTCTGCTCCCACTGCGTGTCAGACTCAGCGTCGTCCTCTAGTTCTTTGGAAGACTGCTCCGAATTTCAAACCAAACCGAAAAGATAATGTGGAAACCAGGGAAATTAAAAGAATACCGATTAAGTGTTTCTGTGGTGTGCAGTGAGCATTGGCTGAGGTGTTAACAATATCGAGGGTGAATATGCTATATCACGGACGAACACCAAGGACTTAAACTTATCCAGCATCATCGTGTGTATGGAATGGGAGAAGCTTTAGACGTGTCACGAGGGGCAGACTCACCTTGGCAGTGATTTTCTTCTCGGCTCGGTAGCGATTGTTCAGGTTAGCGGGTCCACCGAGTACGGGACTATCAATGCCGCTAACGAACCCGCCCCCACCGCCGCCGCTAAGCCCACCGTTACACTCGCTGTCGCCCAGCAAGCTCGAGTATTTAGAGGCCAGCGAGGAGGTGGTGTTCGAGTTGAGCGTGGACGAGGTGGTGTTGGTGTCCTCCTTGTCTAGCGAAGTAATGATTAAGGCGGCCAGTGGCGTTGACGAAGTTGAGTTGTTCGCTGTGCTGTTGCTCGTGTTGGTCGATCCATTCGGTTCGATCAGCGGCCACTTGGCCCGCGACTTCGTTTGCTTCTCGATGGAGCTGACTGGGGGAAGACGGAGGAGAGTTAGCCGGCAGAAAAGTGTAAATGGGGAAGCACCTACTATACGAGTCGGGGAAGTCAGCTCCCTTCACCCGCAGACTATTGATCTCGTCGTCAATCTGCTGGTTCATCGCGGCGGCATTGTCGATCACAAGCAGGATGTTTTCCGGCTTGATGTCCGTGTGGATGATGCTGCACTTGCCGTGAAGGTAGTCCAGTCCTTCCAGCACCTGCCGGATAATGTTGCGCACCTGGGCGATGGCCAGTCCCTGGTAGTTGTTCTTCACGATGAGCTTGTACAGGCTGCAACCCAAGGCCTCGAACACCAGGCACGTATGCATCCCGTTTACGCCGCGCACAGTGAAGTGGTTCATTAGCCGCACGATTCGCTCCCGCTTAACGTCCAGCGGGTCCGCGTCGCGGATCGCCTCCAGCAACCGGATCTCGTCCGCAGCGGTCTCTATGTAGTGCGGTGCGCTTTTCACCACCTTGAGGGCGACGTACTTCTCGTCTCTGAGTGGAAATAAAATGAGGAAGTTAATCGGTATTTCTAAGATCATGCTGAGGTTTCAAGGCTTACTTGAGGTCGCGGCACAGCCAGACGGTGGAGAAGTGACCCCATCCTAGTTTGCGCACTACACGAAACCGATTGTCGAATATATCTCCTATGACCACTGGATGGTAGCCACCACGGCAATACTGAGAGGCGTCCTCCTGCTCCTCGTCCGATACGTAGAGGCTGCTGTCGGATGAATCCGGGTAGACTTCGTCCGTCGTACTCAGCGTCCCACGGGGCTCCGATCTGAAACAGCAAATGAAAATCGTTAGATATTTTTTCTGGGAATGTATAAGGGAACAGAGGATTGTGAGTAAGAATAGAAAAAGGGCCTTCCAGCCTGTCTAGCCTAGACCAAACATACATAAACTCAAGTAGCTCAGACTCCTCCTCTTTGACGGGTTCGGATAACACCTGGGGCAGCTTAATAGTTAGGGGTTGCTCCCGGGGCGGCAAGTATGTGTCCAAGATAACTTCTCCGGGGGTCACAGGCTCAAAGAGCAAAGCAGCTTGGTGCTTAGATCTCTTGGACTGTTGGCGAAGAGCAATGAGGATGGGCCCGGCAGAGACACAGTTACGTTTCTTGGTAAACCGCTTGCGCCTCTTCTTTTCCTCCACTTCTAGCAGCGCTTCTGTAGCTGCGTCCTGGGCGGCGCGCTTCTCATGCTCGGAGACAAAGTTAAAATCGCAGCTTAGCTCCTTGGCGACGTCGGGCGTGGCATTGGGAGCGGTATCCTGTCCGCTGCCCCAACTCCACAGCCGGAGCTGGTGCATCAGAAAGAGGAAGAGCAGCAGCAGACTGCCCTGAAGCACACCCATGAAGATCTGGTCTTGCGCAAGTGTGGCCACGAAATGCCGGCCCACCATGTGAACCCTGCCTCCCCCGGTTGCGAAGAGCTCGACATAGTGCAGGTAGCTGGGGTATATTTCTAGCCAAAGATCCAAAAGGGTTGCTTGCCACCCAACGTCCGCTGTGGCGTTTGCCTCCTTGGGGCAGGTTGCCTCCCAGCCGTACATTTGCCTTTCCATTTCCGATTTGCTTCGCAGCTAAATTCGACAATTGGATTTCCACTTCTGCTTCTGTTTCGGCCGACGCGCCTACATGGCCCCGCTGTAGTAACGCGGGCGTGGAGCGGTGGCGACCTTGACTTTCTCAAGTCCCCACTTGCATCACGGTCACCCACCAACTAAGCTTGGTCGCAGTACACCCACCGAGCTCTCGCACACACCCCTTACATAACCGGACACAGAGCAGGGTAAATAAATAAAATATCGCGCAGCGGAAAAATCTGAATTATTAAAAGTATCTGTGTCTGTATCTGCGCGAGTGTCTTTCTTTGCCCGTCCGATTCGTTCAGTTGTATCTGCGAGAATGTCGAAATGGCTTTTCACTTTTGTTTTCGCCGCCTCTTCCTGAGCGGGCCAAGGCGCAGCCGTTTCCAACTTGCGCGAGTATTTCATTTTATTTCTGTTCTGTTTTTATTTTGTCACAACTAAGTTTAGTCTTCCACCTCCACCTCCGCCTCCATCTCCACCCCACTACCGACCCAAGTCCGGTCGAGTGCGACTATGTGCGGATCACCTAGAATCCAAGTTCGCCGATAGCGAGACGATTTGCCTGAGTGTCTACACCGTCCAAAATATATGTTTCTTGATTGAAACTCTCTAATGTAACCCATCTGTTAGTAGGTATTTTCACATATTCGGGGAATAATATTAGTTATAGTGGGGCATAAGGATACAACACCTTACTGCTGTAGAGAGTGACTGTATGCAAGTAGGCATTATTAACCCCATGTTCATCTCTCCGTCCGTGTAAATCAAAAGGTTTTAGAAACTGCATTTGTAGGTGACCATATTATTGTTTTCAATCATGAAAAACAATAATTATGGTGCGGTTATTCGACAATAAGGTTTCTGTTTCTCTTTTGTTTTTGCAACAACATCAATGGGTGCCAAAATTTTTAAACAGTCTTCTGCCTAAACAATGCCTTGGATATAGGTATGTATCATTACTGTTAACTAAACATAGGAATTATAGTGTAAAATAGTATATTAAATTAACATGTAATTTTTAAAAACATATCTATAGTTCAAGTTGCACGTTCAACTTCAAAAATGTATAATGATTACATTAACCAAAAATAAATAAAAAATGTTTTCATTATTAATTATTATGAGACACTTAGTAGTTAAAAATTGAAAATTATTTTTGCAGTTGAACCTGACAATCGTCACATAATAGACCATTATATTGGAAAATGTTCCATATTTTCTCTCTGTGTTTATTTGTTGGCGTCATTATCCAATGTGTACTTCATAAAGTCGATGTCGTTGTCGATGTTGGTCGGCGCTTTTGCCGGTCATGGACTGCACCACACCAGGAAAGAATCCAAACACACACATGTGGGCATATCTTATTATCATCGAGTTCCTCGAGAATTTTGGGCATCGCGCCAACTTTTTTCTCGGCTATATGTACATATATGATACATACATACATATATGAACTGAGTAAAAATGTATGCACGAGTTGGTTCGTACCATATATAGGCTTGTTCAAACAACAGGGTTTGAATACCTGAAATTCCAGAATTTTTCGAAAGCTTATAAAGAGTTGCAACAGAGCAATGACACCGCCAAAACATGCAAGTGTTTCGAGTTCATTATTGAGTAACTAGAGTGCATTGATTTTTCCACGATGACTCCTTGACGAATTCCAGTAGGGTTCCATACTTGCTCATTTCGGATCTGCTAACGACTCATTTGTAGCGAAAAAACTCTCGCCAAGCGCTACCCTAGTGCTCACACACTTTTCCGGACCCTCGCACACCGTGGCACAATCGTTATTCGCCGCTCCCGCCGTATTATTATTATTTATAGACGCCCAAAGAAGCGTATAAAAACAACAAATCACCGAGAAAATCACTGCAAAAGCAGAGCAGAGAAAGGCAACGAGAAACGTCATCGTTTCGGTCAATTGCAGTGCCTCTGTGCTGGTGTGAGTGCGAGTGTGTGGAGCTGACTTCACCTGATGGGAAGGGGATGCTCGTCGGTTGGCAACTGGCGTCACGTGGCGCCTACTTGAGGTTAGTGCAAATTAAAAACGTAAACAAACCAAGCGGACGCCTAAGGGGATAGTCGCACGGGCAGCGGGCGTCTTATGTAAATATACTTAGGGGATGGTGGGGCGATATCGACACCCCCGCCGTATCTGACTGATTCAACGATGCTAGAATTGGGGCCAATATCAAAAGAAAGCTCTCATAGAATATGTATGATCCCCAAAACCAAGTTACCAAATATTTATATAAGGCCCATTAAATCAAGGACATTTTTATACTGCAGTATCCATATGGATACCGTCCGCTGTGGATGGCAAAGAGAGTGTGCTGAGCAAGGAGACTATAGTATGTAGTAGTACCAGCGATGTAGAATTGAAAATCATCTTCTTTAATAGTTTTTCTTAAACCAACTCATATCTCGAATGATGTTTAAATCTTGTTTTGAAGGAGGATACATTTAGATGAAAGTGAAGTGTAAGTGCAAAAATTAGCGAAAAATTGTTGTTCTTTGGGGCGGTGGACCAAACCTCTGCTAATTTTCAATAAACAATATTTGAACGGTCATTAAAAATGATGTGTCGTCCTATATAAAATCGTCGCATTAGAATCTCTTTCATTTTGTTAAACAGAACAATGTTATTATCGTGGTATATGTCTTAGAAAAGTAATTACTTTGCCTTGACATAATTTATCTTATACAAATAATTTTAGAATTTAATATTAAATTAATCAAGAATTAAAATTAATTTGTACACCCTTTAAGGATATTGAAATTTTTGTGAGAAGTTTCCAACGCTGAGATTTTTGACCCTAAAAAATATATATTCTTGATCAGCATCCACAATGGAGGCGGACCCCCAGATCAACTACCAGAGTTATTCTTTCCAAAGAGCAGTCGTTAAGCGTATAAGTGGCAAACAGGGGTGTGATGCGTGAAAAAGGCATCAGTCAAACGCTAACAAAACAGAAACCGCGCGTTTACCAAAGTTGAAATTGTGCTTGAATGAAAAGCCTAATCTTCCAGGGCTACAAGATAGCAAAATTATGGGTCAAAAAGCAGTTCAGAAAAGGCGATATAGCTGTTGAACCTTACGTCCCACACTCAGGACTCATCTTAAATTTTAAAGGGGAAAGATTAGGATTTCATTCAAGCCTAATTTCAACTTTAATATAAGCGCGGTTTCTGTTTTATTAGCCTTTGAAAAATGCCAAAATAGGACCTTTTTGGTCCTTTTGACGTGATTTCCCCAAAATTGGTACGTGATGGAAAATTTTCGGTATCGAACTAGCAATATACAGACCGAGATTTTTCACAATCTGCAGGTTTTATTCTCCGTAAGTTTTCTTTTCGGCCTGTGTAATCCAAAATCGATATGTCATGTGACATATCATGAGATAGAGGCATCCTTGGGCCTTTCTTCCAACAGTATACATTCGATATTACATGATCAGGTGTTCGTTAAAAAACTTTGTTCTCGTTGGACCCCGGACAATTTGACAATTTCTCAAAAAAAGGAAAAATACATGCTTATGAGCCCGAAACAAAGCAGCAATCGACCGTGTTAGTCTTTGAAGACGAGCCAAATCCAACAAAAGTTGTTCGTGGAAGAAGCACTTCGAAGCAAGTGGAGGCCTGTTTCTTCAGTAAAACTGGTAATGCGGCGACTATTCCGCTTGAGCAACGTAGGGCGGTCAATTCTGAGTGGTACACCACAATTTGTTTGCCTGAAGTCTTTAAGGAAGTTCAAAAAACGAACATGACAAAACGGATCATTCTGCACCATGACAATGCTCCCATACATCAGCTCAAACACGCGCCTTTTTGACCGCCCAAAACGTGGAATTGATGGGTCACCCGCCGTACGTCCCTGACTTAGCACCTAATGACTTCTTTTTATTCCCGAACATCAAGAGAAAAATGCGTGGTCAACGATTTTGATCACCAGAAGATGCTGTTGACGCATTCAAAACCAATGTATTGGAGGTGCCTCAATCGGAGTGGAAAAAGTGCTTAGACTATTGGTTTGAGCGCATACAAAAGTGCATAAATCTTGCTGGAGAATACTTTGAAAAACAATAAATCCATTTCTTATAACTCAGTTTTTAATATATTTTAGGCAATATTCCAGAATTTCGGTTTTAATTTTATGAAAATCGGATGACTATATCCTATAGCTGCCATAGGAACAATCAGGAAAATAATAGAAAAAAATATAACTCCGCTGTTTTTCAACATATTTTCATTCAATTTGAGATTTGGCCACTTTTTATTATTTCAGAATTTTGATTTTAAATTTTGTATTGTTTCAATTTAAAATTATAATTTTATGAAAATATCCTATATCCTATAGCTGCCATAGGAACAATCAGGGAAATAATGAAAAAAGTTATGACTCCGCTGTTTTCCAGCACATTTTCATGAAATTTAAGATCCTGCCACTGCTACTGCCAATAATCAAGTTATTTTAGAATTTCGTTTTTAATTTGATAGTTAAATTGCAATCTGCAAGGGTATATTAACTTCGCGAGCCGAAGTAAGCTTCCTTTTTATACGCTTGCAGGGTATTATAGTTTCAGTCAGAAGTTTGTTTGCAACGCAGTGAAGGAGACATCTTGATCAGCATCAACAGCCGAGTCGATCTAGCCATGTCCGTCTGTCCGTCCGTCTGTCTGTCTGTCTGTCTGTCTGTCTGTCGGACGACTATATCATATAGCTGCCATAGGAACGATCGGTAAAATTATCGAAAAAAAGTTATAACTCTGTCATTTTTTAATACAATTCCACCAAATTTGATATTTAACCATTAATTATTATTCTAGAATTTCGGTTTTAATTTCATGAAAATCGGACGACTATATCCTATAGCTGTTATAGGAACAATCAGGAAAATAATAAAAAAAATCATAACTGCACAGCATCTTAACAAATTTTTATCAAATTTGAGATTTGGTCACTTAATAATTGTTTAGAATTTAAGTTTTAATTTCACGAAAATCGTCCGACTATATCCTATAGCTGCCATAGGAACAATCAGGGAAATAATAGAAACAAGAAAGGAAGCGAACTTCGGCTTACCGAAGTTTATATACCCTTGCAGAATACAATTGAGCTATGTAATTAAAAACGAAATTCTAAGATAACTTTAAATGGCCTAATCTCAAATTTGATGAAAATATGTTGAGAAACAACCGAGTTATGATTTTTATACCCTTGCAGGGTATTATAGTTTCAGTCAGAAGTTTGCAACGCAGTGAAGGAGACATCTCCGACCCTATAAAGTATATATATTCTTGATCAGCATCAACAGCCGAGTCGATCTAGCCATGTCCGTCTGTCCGTCTGTCCGTCTGTCTGTCCGTTTCTACGCAAACTAGTCCCTCAGTTTTAAAGCTATCTGAATGAAATTTTGCAGTTAGTCTTCTATATACTCTCACTCGTAAATATGTCGGAACGGGCCGGATCGGACAACTATATCATATAGCTGCCATAGGAACGATCGGTAAAACTTTCGACAAAAAATATAACTTTGTCAGTTTTCAAGAAAACTCCACCAAATTTGATATTTGGCCATTAATTATTAGTTTAGAATTTCGATTTTAATTTCATGAAAATCGGACGACTATATCCTATAGCTCTCATAGGAACAATCAGAAAAATAATAAAAAAAATCATAACTTCGCTGTTTCTTAACATATTTTCATCAAATTTGAGATTTGGCCACTTAATATTCTTTCAGAATTTGATTATATATGATTATATGTTGAAAACTGACAAAGTTATAATTTTTTTTGAAAATTTTACCGATCGTTGCTATGGCAGCTATATGATATAGTCGTCCGATCCGGCCCGTTCCGACTTATGTAGGAGTGAGAGCATATAGAAGACAACCTGCAAAGTTTCATTCAGATAGCTTCAAAACTGAGGGACTAGTTTGCGTATAATCGGACAGACGGACAGACGGACGGACAGACGGACAGACGGACAGACGGACAGACGGACATGGCTAGATCGACTCGGCTGTTGATCCTGATCAAGAATATATATACTTTATATGGTCGGAAATGTCTCCTTCACTGCGTTGCAAACTTCTGATTGAAATTATAATACCCTGCAAGGGTATAAAAATCCTAACTTCGCTGTTTCGCAAGATATTTTCATCAAATTTGAGATTTGGCCACTTAATATTATTTGAGAATCTAAGCTTGAATTTCATGAAAATCAGACGACTATATCCTATAGCTGCCATAGGAACAATCAGAGTAATAACAAAAAATTCATAGTTTCGCTATTTTAATCAAATTTGGGATTTGGCCATTTATTATTATTTCAGAATTTCGATTTTAATTTTATAGTTTAATTGCAATCTGCAAGGGTATATAAACTTCGGTGAGCCGAAGTTAGCTTCCTTTCTTGTTATACCCTTGCAGGGTATTATAGTTTCAGTCAGAAGTTTGCAACGCAGTGAAGGAGACAGCTCCGACCCTATAAAGTATATATATTCTTGATCAGCATCAACAGCCGAGTCGATCTAGCCATGTCCGTCTGTCAGTCTGTCCGTCTGTCCGTCTGTCTGTCCGTTTCTACGCAAACTAGTCCCTCAGTTTTAAAGCTATCTGAATGAAACTTTGCAGTTAGTCTTCTATATACTCTCACTCGTAAATATGTCGGAACGGGCCGGATCGGACAACTATATCATATAGCTGCCATAGGAACGATCGGTAAAACTTTCGAAAAAAAATTATAACTTTGTCAGTTTTCAACAAAACTCCACCAAATTTGATATTTGGCCATTAATT
>VNJQ01003454.1:0-25894 GCA_008042515.1 Drosophila truncata | reverse complement strand
TATATACTTTATAGGGTCGGAGATGTCTCCTTCACTGCGTTGCACACTTTTGACCAAAATTATAATACCCTCTGCAAGGGTATAAAAATTACTTTGCAGTTTCTCAACGTATTTTCATCAAATTTAAGATTGGGCCACTTAACATTATTTCAAAACTTTAGTTTTAATTATACGAAAATTGGACGACTATATCCTGTAGCTGTCATAGGAACAATCAGGATAATAATAGAAACAAGATGGACATACAGTCGGGTATCCCGAACACCCTGTACCATTACAAAGCGCCGCTCGATTTCGTTCCCGATTATATTCAAATCGGTATCTCGGGAACAGCACGTGAAGGTCATTGCAGATGCAATGGGACTTTATTTTTTTATTTCTTAGTATTAAATACTGTAATTATTTTGTTTTACAGGGAAAAATTAAAAAAAAAATTATTTGCTCAGAATATAAAAATTTTGACTTGGGATCCTGTACTCCACGCGAATTAAACGCGAATTATGATATTGTCGTCTGATCCGGCCCGTTCCAACATATGTACGAGTGAGAGTACATAGAAGACTAACTGCAAAGTTTCATGCAGATAGCTTCAAAACTGAGGGACTAGTTTGCGTAGAAACGGACAGACGGACAGACGGACATGGCTAGATCGACCCGGCTGTTGATGCTGATCAAGAATATATATACTTTATAGGGTCGGAGATGTATCCTTCACTGCGTTGCAAACTTCTGACTGAAATTATAATACCCTGCAAGGTTATAATTAGTGAAACAATTATTTCTTTTATTGAAGCTACTCCACATTTGTTGCACATGACTTGAGAATATCCTGCACAGTTTGGAAACATAAGTCCAATGGCCAATGTTCAACCTGATCCTGTCGTACAATTTGAATTGCTACATGCTGAGTTGGACCTCTCCTCATCTTTAGCTGCAGAGTGCTTCGTTTACCCAACTTTGATATAGACTCTAAAAGTACTGAAACTGTTTTTGACAGTATACTCCTTTCGCTCGCGCATTCTATCTGGCTCGTGGCAGCGACGGATCGCGACGGTGGTGGTTGTTGTTGCAATTTTTTTTGAGCTGCCTTTCCCTGATTTAGAGTCAACTTTTGTTAGCACTTCTGTGATATGAAGCAGAAAGTCTGATGAACTTAAAACTTTTCTAGGATATCCATTTGCCTTCAGAACACGTTTATACAACAACCATTCGTTGCTGATTGTAAGGTGCAAAAGTTGATAAAAAAGTTCCGAAATGCAGTTTGCTTCTCAATAAAATTTCATATCTTCCGATTATACTGTCGATCAGATCAACGCCTCCTAAATAATAATGATTTGAATGGTCGGTAACCCAATACTTGCAGACCAGTAAAGGGCACATTTTGGAAGTCTAAAATGGACACATACAATACAATTCCAACAAACTGTTGAATATCCAAAGGAGTAAAATTAATATTTGCGTTTGGCTCTTTTTGATGAATGTAAACGTTAGTTTCATCCGAAATATTCTCAAAAATGTTTTTCGGAAATAGATTTGAAAAATAGCTGAAGTTGGCTCTTATTAAAAATCAAACTGGGTTATCTCCATAGCAAATTCATTCTTAGGTCGTTTTTTCAAGAAGTCGCAAAATACTTGTTTGAAACATTCAAGTCGCTAGGTCGATCAACTTGATTTTCCAAATCTTCGTCACCAGTGGTCTTAAAATCTTCTTTATCAGGATAATAATCGCTTTCGTCATCAGCAGTCGAGATCATCCTCGCTATCCACGCTGTCAAAAAATATTTTTGTTTGTGAAGACGCTAATTCTTTTTCTGACATTATTCCTATGTAATACAATAGTAAAAACCGTTTGAAAAAAAAAAACATAACTGTGGTCCCATAGATGAACATATAACATATAAAGTCAACAAAAACACATAACACATTACATAAAATAAACACAAACACATGTATGTTGCATATATACATACATGAAAACAGAAACTGCACAAATCAACTAAGAAAAGCAATTTTATGTACAAACATGGTCAAAAGTATTTACAGAACGACCAATTATTTGCAACTCGCAACTTCTTTTAGTTGTTACTCGTGTTGTTGTTATCCGATTTCACCGGAATATTTTTCATAGCATAGGCTGATCTACTTGAAGCTAGGGAAAAAGAATCGAGAAAGCTAACGGTTCATAGGTCAAAGAGAAAAATAAATGAAAAGATGCATGCAAGTTGTCAAAAGTATTTACACACGTTTTCTTCGTGTCCAAAGTATTTACACATTAATTGATTTTATATTAGATTGAGTTTTATTAAAGTTTAATATTCTTTTAAGCTAAGCCCTAGTTAGTTACATTATTAATAATTTAAAAAAAATTGCATCGGCATCGATGAAGCCTTTTAGGCCTGGCTAGAATTGAGTTAATAAAGTTATAAAATAAAGATTTAATTTGGTGAAACTTTGTGTTATTTCGAATACCAGGACCTAAAAGATCTAATTTTTTTCATTAATAATTTCAAGATTCATGATAGCTAACTGTTTTTGATAATATTGTAATCGGATCTTTGAGCATTTAGTGGGCATCCACCCGTCGTGACATGGAGCACTATTAAGTTGCTGGATCCAGTAGATGCTTGAAAAAAGTCTATTTTCAAACAAAAAATTATGATCTTCCAGAATATTACCATTTCAGACTGATATCAAGCGATATTAACGAGTAAAACCTCACCAACTTGCGAGTTGTAAATAATTGGTCGTTGTGTAAATACTTTGGACTATGTTTGTATATCTGCAACACAACTCACTATTTTCACGTAACACATAACACATAACATACTAACTCGACTGCACATGCATTATTAACATTAATATCTTTTCAATAGTGCAGTTTTGTTTGAACAAATAACTTGTAGTTTAAGAATTATTTGCAATAAAAAATTTGGAACGGAGGTCACGTGAGGGTTTAACAAAATTTGCGGGGAAAGTAAAAATATGTTGTGAAAACAGTGTGAAAATCAAATGCAACTAAAAAAAAGCCTTGTTTCATCAGGACATAAAATTAACAAATGTCACTTTCTTAATATACATTAAGAAATAATTTAATTTAAACGGTATGTTGCAGATATGCATTACGGCTATATAAAGCGATAAAGCGCTATTTATTAATTCTATCGATTTGCCAATTTTTAGATGCCTTAAGTTATTGGAAAAAATATTCTGCCGCTTCGAGGATAAACAAGAAAAGAAGCTAACTTCGGCTTACCGAAGTTTATATACCCTTGCAGATTACAATTTAGCTATTTAATTAAAAACGAAATTCTAAGATAACATTAAATGGCCGAATCTCAAATTTGATGAAAATATGTTGAGAAACAACTGAGTTATGATTTTTTCTATTATTTCAGGGATTGTTCCCATGGCAGCTATAGGATATAGTAGTCCGATTCATGAAATTTAAACCAAAATTCTGGAATAATATTAAGTGGCCAACTCTTAAATTTGATGAAAATATACTGAGAAACAGCGAAGTTATAATTTTTTTCGAAAGTTTTGCCGATCGTTCCTATTGTTTCCGATTTTTTCCCATGGCAGCTATAAGATATAGTCGTCCGATTTTCATGAAATTTAACAAGAAATTCTTAAACAATAAATAAATATCAAATTTGGTGATTATAGGTGGAAAACTGACAAAGTTAAATTTTTTTTTTTAACAATTTTTTCGATCGTTCCTATGGCAGCTATATGATATAGTCATCCGATACGGCCCGTTCCGACTTATGTAGGAGTGAGAGCATATAGAAGACTACCTGCAAAGTTTCATTCAGATAGCTTCAAAACTAAGGGACTAGTTTGCGTATAATCGGACAGACGGACCGACAGACGGACGGACAGACGGACACGGCTAGATCGACTCGGCTGTTGATCCTGATCAAGAATATATATACTTTATAGAGTCGGAAATGTTTCCTTCACTGCGTTGCAAACTTCTGACTGAAATTATAATACCCTGCAAGGTTATAAAAATTGGAAGCACGCTTTTACACCATCAACTGAATCCCAACACTTTAAAGTTTAACAAAATGTTGGTTAAACTCTTGAAAAGAGCATTGATTTGCTTCGAAAGTATCAACAGAACCCCTGCGAGACACCCCATTTATATCTATCATCTATCTGCGTCACCGCCGAAATCGTCATCATTCCCCGTCGAGCTGCAGGAAGATACTTTGTCTAGCCCTCAATTGGCAAACACAATTGAGCTTTGGGAACTACACAAGCTTGAAGCCGAAAGAGAGCAAAGAGACAAGGCACACGCCGCCAAAGCAAACAGCATCCCGCGATACGAGTCTACGCACCGGCTGAAGCCAAAAGCCTTTTATCCACTTCAATGCTCGAGTAGCAACACTGCACGATACACAAACAAAAACAGAGCAAAGTGCGATTTTCGAAAATGGCAAAAGTATGTTTCCAAATCTGACTTTTCAAGGCCAATCCACGGCTGTACCAATTGGGCGATGAAGTTTCCTTGTTGCAGAGGAGTGGTGTCCAAGCAAACTTTTACGCAATGTCAGGCTTCTGGTGAAAATTGTCGCCTGCGTTGTCTGGATGTCAGATGTTGATTTTTCAAATTATTTGCCTGGGTTTCCCGAAAATGATGATGCACGCCTGGATACTTTGTCTTCTTCCTTCTCTGGCGTTCACAAGTCGGTGTTGATGACTTCGGAAAGACATTTGCTGGAAACTCTCTGTGATGCAAACACACATATGTTTGAATGTGTGTTTATATCACTGTGAGTTTATACATATAAATCTGAATCTTGTTTACCCGAGCTGTAGTCGGTGTTTATTTTAAACTTTCGCTGCCTCGGCTAGACTTGGCGCCGTCCATCATTTGGTTGCTTCAAAGGGGAAATTTAAAGTTTTGTTTTCAGTTCAGCACGACGGTTTCATATAACACACAACTAATAGGTTTTCACTGGGTATATACTTAACTCCTTTGTTTGGCCTTCAACATTTTCTTAGCTTTCTGGTTCGGCTTCTGTTTTTGGCAAAAGGCTGGAATCTTCTTTGTAAATAGTTTATGGTTGGCTTGCAAAACTTTACAATCTTCAAGCTGACTACTATGAGCTATTTATATTGTGGGTAGATGGAGAGAGAGAAGTACGCAATTAAATAACGGTTTTATTTTTTGAGATATTAACTTGAAATTAGGAAAGAATCTTCCAAAGAATTGGGTAGATATAAAAAAATGGGCATGGCATTTTAGTAAGCCTGATAATCATTAAAGAAAAAGTGAATTTTTAAAAATAAAAATTAAACAATAAAATATTAACAACACTTTTCAAAAAACAACGCTTTTCAGCCAAAAAATATTTTGTTTTTATAATTTAGAGACAATTGTTTTTCTATTTTGTGTGAATTAACTGTTTTTGGACATAGGCTCAAGTTTTTAGCGTTAACTTCAAGATTATAAATTAAACAACTGAAAACTGGAGTTTATATTAAACATAATGGATTGAGTCCCTTCTCACCCTATGTATACATTTTAGCATTTTTTTCAATGAAAATAATATAATGTAATGTCATTTAATAAAGAAATTTTACAGCATTTTTGTTCGTCAAGCTAATTTGGTTCAAATTTGGTTCATCGCAGTCGTCACTGTTTTGATCTTAAGACAATAACAGGACACATCTTATTTTCAGTGAAGTTAAAAAGTTTTTAATATATACATACAAATGTATATCATACGACATCAGTAGCACCTCCACAAGATAACGCGAAGTTTTCATTCTAAACTACTGGCTTTATCTTTCCCAAATCTGCGAAATCTGTTTTTAAATCCAAAACATAGTTTGAAAATATGTTATGGTAAATACCATGGCCAAACACCATCAGTCACTGCTTTAAAAGTGAATTTCGCTTAAGGGTTTTTACGTTCCTTGCTCAAACATCGAAAAATTCAGCACGGGTTATTTGACAGATTTTCAGATTTAAGGTATTTTTGAAAAAAAATATTTATTTTTGAAACTGATTCTATATGAATTGCTGGATGGAATTATATAAACAACAAAAAAAAACGCTTACTTTTTAGATCGACTTGGCTGTTGACGCTGATCAAGAATATATGGTCGGAGATGTCTTCTTCATTGCGTTGCAAACTTTTGACTGAAATTATACCCTGCAAGGGTATCAAAATTGTTGGCTGCTTATGCGATGCAAATTAAAAGACCAAATTTGTTCAACTGATGCTCGCTGCCCAATGCAAGCATTTCTATCTAACGTTCCACTTTAAAAATCGTTATTTAAATCCAACATTTCTTCTTTTGATCGTGATTTTCTCGTAATTGAAAATTTCTAAAAGTGCAACTTAAAACGCATCGACCCCAAAAATAATTTGTTTTCTAATAAAGGCGCTCTTGATTGGTAAAATATTATAGGTTTGGCGATCAAATTGCCTGCGTTATCGCATTTACACTATAACTGGAGCTCCCATAGAAGTCTTCTGAAAGATCCGCAGACGAGTTTTTTTGGAAGCGTCTCTACGTTATTTGTTTTTCACATTTTTAAAATTCTTTTCTTTTCTTTTTTATACTTAATTAAAATATATTTTTATTTATAAAGAGTTAACAATTAATTAAAATTAAGAGCTTGCGAGGGTGGTTGGGCTATGGCATCTGGGGCTTTTAGCTCAGGTTTTACAGTACTTTTGTATTTTTTGTTGAAGTAGCCGAAGTATATTTAATATTATTTTATTATTTGTTGAAGTAGTCTAAGGTTAACCTGATTAAAGTTCTGTGCACGAACCTAAGGTTTTTAGCGAACTTGATTGTAATTATTTTAAATTACTGAAATTTATTTTGGCAAGTCCTAAAACTTCATTTTAAGTGAGAAATAATTACATAATCGTTTTTCCATAACTTACATTAATATTTTGATAATAATTATTAGGCGATTTAAATAACCATGACAACCGAACTATACTACATTTTAACAATAGATTAAAAAAATTTAATCAAACGAAATGAGTTGAATTAAATTCGTATTTGGTTTCGCATTCTCTTATTTTTTTATTCATTTAATTTATAATGCAAGCACCCGCTCTACCATTTTTATACCCTTGCTGGGTATTATAATTTCAGTAACAAGTTTGCAACTCTGTGAAGGAGACATCTTCGACCCTATAAAGTATATATATTCTTGATCAGGATCAACAGCCGAGTCGATCTAGCCATGTTTGCCTGTCCGTCTGTCCGTTTCTACCCAAAATTATAACTTTGTCAGTTTTCGATATATTTTCACCAATTTTGATATTTGGCCATTAATCATTATTCCAGAATTTCGATTTAAATTTAGCTGCCATAGAAACAATCAGGAAAATAATAGAGAAAATCATAACTTCGATGTTTCTCAACATATTTATTCCAGTATTTTCTTTAAAATTTCATGTTGTTGAAAAACAGCCGAGTTATGATTTTTTTTATTATTTCCCTGATTGTTCCTATGTCAGATACAGGATATACTCATCCGATTTTAATGAATTTAAAATAGAAATTCTGTAATAATATTAAGTGGCCAAATCTCAAATTTGGTAGAAATATGTTGAGAAACAGCCAAGTTATAATTTTTATACCCCTGCAGGGTATTATAGTTTCAGTCAGAAGTTTGCAACGCAGTGAAAGAGACATCTCCGACCCTATAAAGTATATATATTTTTGATCAGCATCAACAGCCGAGTCGATCTAGCCATGTCCGTCTGTTTGTCCGTTTCTACGAAAACTAGTCCCTCAGTTTTAAAGCTATCTAAATGAAACTTTGCAGTTAGTCTTCTATATACTCTCACTCGTACATATGTATGTATGTCGAAACGGGCCGGATCGAAGTACTATATCATATAGCTGCCATAGGAACGATCGGTAAAATTAAAAAAATTATAACTTTGTCAGCCAACACAATTCCACCAAATTTGATATTTGGCCATTAATTATGGTTCCAGACTTTTGTATTAAATTTCATGAAATCGAACGACTATATTGGTGAAAATATTTTGAAAGCTAACAAAATTATAATTCTTTCTTTTTGAATTTAGATTTAGTCGTCCGATCCTGCCCGTTTCGACATATGTACGAGTGAGAGTATATAGAAGACTACCTGCAAAGTTTCATGTACATTGCTTTAAAACTGAGGGACTAGTTTGCGTAGAAACGGACAGACAGACGGACAGACAGACAGACGGACAGACAGACAGACGGAAAGGAGGACAGACCGACAGACGGACATGCTAGATCGCCTCGGCTGTTAATGTTAAAATTCGTTAAAAAACTTGTTTCTGTTTTACAAATAAGAAAACCCTGACTCATTGAAAGAATAATCGTATTGTAGTTTAACAATAACCTTACAAACAAACTTGTCCCTTAGTTTTAAAGCTGAATGAAACTTTGCAGTTAGTTTTCTATATAATCTCATTCGTACATATGTCAGAACGGGCCGATCAGACGACTATATCATATAGCTACCATAAAAACGTTTGGAAAATGTTTCGAAAAAATGATATAACTTTGTCAGTTTTCAACATATTTTTACCAAACTTTATATTTGGCCATTTATCACTATTCTAGAAATTCGATTTAAACTTCATAAAAAACGAGCGACTATATACTATAGCTGCGATAAGAACAATCAGCGAAATAATAGAATAAATCATAACTTCGCTGTTTCTCAACATATTTTCAACGAATTTGAGATTCCATTCATTATTATTTTAGTATATCGTTTTAAATTTCATAGTTCAATTACATCTGTAACGGTTTTCAGTTTAATTTTAAACAGTAAGGAAGCGTATACCAATTTCATAAATTTTTTAAATTTATGAGTTTATGAGCTATTTCATATCAAATCTCATTAAAATAATTTATTCAGAAGACAATACCAGAAATGCATGACAATAAACTGAATGTGTTTTATTTTTTATTGTTAAACAACATACAATTACTGTTTATTTTGATAGTGTTATAAATCAGACTGTTCTTAGTTTTAATATGGCTAAAAATTGCTTGTTATTTAACAGCGGGTGAAGCCGATTGGAGATTGTAAGTATTATTCTGAATCATAAAAGGGTAATAAGACAATAACCGTCGCATTATAAATAATTATTTTCTCTTGAAAAAAGGCATTGAGCTTTGTTTTGGACTTCCTTCAAAACTCATATCTCTATCGTCTAGGTTTAGTCCAATCTGCAGAAGGGTGTTCTGCACAGCCAACGAAATTTCTGGCAAGTTAATTTGCATGAAGTGGAGTGGCAAACAAAAAAGAGCAGCGAGACAAATAAAGGCGCAACCGGTGAGAGAAACCCCCGACAGGGAAAGCAAATATTAATCCGCAAAAAGGAATTGTCACAAATTGTGTGCTCGGGCTTCGCCTTTGCCCAGGGGCGTAGTCCCTGTTGCTTCCGAAGGGGTCGCATAATCGTGTCACGCGTCCCCTCTTCTGGCAGACTGCTGTCGTTGGGGTTCCGGCCGGTCTGTCCCTTTTGCTGTTTGGGCAAACAACAGCTGCAGCTGGTCCAAAAAGGACAAAAGGACCTTGCAGCTCCGTGGAGTGGGTTCGAGCTCACTGATTGTTTCAAATCGCAAGTTTGGCTTACCTTTTGGGGAATTAATTTGCCAAATAAACGCTGACAAAATTCAGGAAACTGGACAAGGGCAAAGCCGGGAGCGCCGGCCGTGAACAGAGATCCAACTAATAGGATTTTGATGATAGTGGCCCGGTTGTGCTTCCCTTTGGCCTAAGCAAGGTCCTCATCCTGGCATTGCACTGTGGCCGCCGCAATCAATTTTTGGCCAGTTTCTCTTGGTCCTACGGAGCCACAACGCAGAGATGATTGTAGCTCGTGACCCATGAAATGAGTTTTGCCATGTGTGAGAGCCTGGGGGTGAGTGAAAATGAAATGGGCAAAGAACTGCCAACTGAGCCGAAAACCCAAAAGCTGCGGCACATTTTGTATTCATGACTTTCTTCCCATTCCGCCGCGCAGCCCTTCAGAGCATAAATGCCAGGGATGCGAGCAGAATACTCAAATATTCATTAATAGGTAATTTGTTTAGTCATTAAAGTCATTTGGATCATACCATTTTATCGCGTCTGTAAAAAATATTATAACTCAATTCTCAATAAAAGAACTCAATTCTAATTCGGCTCGATTTTGTTTTCATAATTCGAGACTTGACCATTTGCTTACATAACAAACGGATCATTATAGCAAGGTTTGTCCATTGGGCATCTAGCTAAGCCCGAACTCTTCACGCCAAATCCTTTTTTTAATGTGATAATGTTGAAATAACTCCTCGAGTTCACTTAAAACCCTTAATAAAATGTACAATTATCTACAAAAATAAATAAATACAATATATACATATTATATGTATATATTTAAACCCTAAATTAAGAGTTTCATTTATAAATATAGGATCAACATCAATTTAATATTGGATACTGCGGTCCTGCAGCCCTGAAAAGATGTGCTCCTCCCATCTCTTTCCATTCTTTTCGTTTTCCTCTTTTATGTGCCCGAGATTGCGATGGCATTATAATTAATTTCGGCTCCCCAAATATGTAAATTTTTGATTACGAGAGCAGTAAACAGAAATGGAAAATAATATGCATAAATATTTCGCATACGCACTGCTGCCAAATGCAGGTTTCCAAAAAAAACTGTTTCTGCTTCCCTAAGCGGCTTAAATTGACAGGTTTCCGCCAAGTGAAGTAGTATAGGAGAGGAGAGGTGAGGAGATTGACTGCTCTCATCCAGAGCATGTGTGACCATGTTCCGGTCGGCGTCCGGCAGAGTTCATCAACTGAACTGCAACTTTGACTAGTCGTGGCCGGGAAAACTTTTGTCCTCCTGTTCTCTTTCGTTAGGGGCTTTTCCGCGACTTTTAGACTTAAAGTTTCAATGAAATTTCATAATAGTTTTTGTTAGCGCTGTCCTGTCAACTTTGCATAAATTAACTGCAAACGGGAAGCCAAAAAAAGAAACGCAAAAAAAACACACTAACGAGAGAGAACTTTTTCTAGAATGGAGCAATGCATTGGATGGTTTATCTTACTTTCTCGTAACGGAACAAGTAATTAATTAGGTATGGCCTCGTATAGCCTTCCTAGTCGGTATTTTTATTTTTTCTCAAAAGTTTGTAACGAATTAAGGGTGCATTTAAGAGTACATGTAATTCTCTCCAATTCTCTTTCTCAGACTAAGTATCAGCGCTCTTTATTGGTCACTGCAGAATTGCAATACGCCGGTGTAAGGAAACACCTGCAAGGAGGATGTCCCGATTTTATAATATTTAGATTGCTGAAATAACAAAGCTAAAAAGTCGAGTTATCCAAATAAGGTAACAGTTGTACCATTTCCTGAAATTAAGTTTCAAAGTTTGTAAGACAATAAAGAAAAAATTACTTTAGATGTTGAAGACAATGTTCTCTAAAAGGCGGTGATATGGAAGCCAACTTGACATTAATCGAGTATAAAAAACGCTTTTCTGCAACAGATTTTTAAGACAAAGCTTTATTTGAGACTAATTTCTAAAATCATTGGAAAATGAATATTAAAGAACCCTCCTGCAATAAGAAAAACCAGTTACTTCCGAAGGAAGAATTTGAAGTTGTATATAAAAATTAAGCAAATTACTTTGATAACCTCTTTAATGTGCTACATTTGTGAGGAATGGGGGAAAATAGATTGCCTACTAAAAAAAGCGGTCATCACATTCATTCCTTCAAATCCATTGTTTAAATACATACTTCTAGCCCATGTCATATAAACCAGAAATAAGGTATGCCGAGTAATGAATAAAATTAGATGTACTTAGATGGTTAATCAGATAAATAATATATACCATATATGGTCTTTGACAATGTTGCAAACTTCCCAATTATTTATAAAACCCCTTCGCCATCCTTCCCATTTCTTAAACCCGATATGAAGTTATTGAAATATGAAATAATTTAAATATGAAGTTTTTCACACCACAGTTTTCTTATCCTTAAGAGTAGCAACATAACTGCTTACAAGATCTCTGAATAACAAAAACATTTATGTAAAAGTGAATTTTTAAAGTGGAAAATTAGCATATATTTTACTTTGGTTACTTGCTTTATGTAAAAATTACGACGTGAATCATGGACATGGTTAAAATATTTCTAGTTCGGTCGAAAAAACTCTTAAAATAATTCTTATTATTAAATTTTTTGATCTTGAAATTAGTTGCGCATTTAATCGATTGCTACAAAAATACCCAAAGAAATGTAATTTTTTGTTCAAAAGGTTTTATGTATATCTTTTCTCTGTGACAGATATCCTGATGAACAGATCTTGACTTCACCATGCGGAAGCCAGGCTTTCGGTTGAAGGACAGTAATTCTCTCGAGCAAGTTGGCCTTCTCCGCTTTACCCTTTCCAAAGGTTACTACTGGAGATACATTTGTCCAAGTCAAAGTCAGCACCTTAGTCGGCGCTCTGTGTTGCAATCGGCAGACATTTCAGCAGTCAAGTGTCAACATCGGTTCATATCTATACTGGCGCGATTAGTTTTCATTGAAGACTTTCCCCCTGTTTTCCTCCGCAGCCACCCGATCCGATCGATGATGAAACTAAACCGGCAGCTTTGACTACTGCAGCAGCAATTCGACTGACTCTGTGAATGCTCGGCTACTGTTCTCTTGACTGCCCGACAATTGCCCAACTTGCCAACTGGCCAACTGTGTGTGATAGCGATGACGACGGCGGCGGGATTGCGAAATTTTCGCAAGCAACTCAAATCAAGTTTTCCCGCCGAACGAAAGCCGCGCTGAAAATATGAAAATAGCAAGCGGGTCTTACTTCAGTTTTCGTTCGCTGCTCGGCGACGGTAGTCGGCATCAGTTTCTCATATTTTGACCGCAAATACGCATTCAAATCACTCCCAACGCGATGGAATTACTCATGGAACGGATTTTTCTGCTGCTGGCCTTGGCCATATGTGCGGTTCGAGGCGACAATGGGTTCTTGACAGAGCCGCGTAAGTGCTGAGGTCCTGCGGTCGACCATGGACTATAAAATCACTAAGTGGTTGTTCAAAGACACTCCTGTTCAGGTGCAAAATTATTAGATTCTCGGGCCTTAGCTAACACACAATTGTCACTAATTAGCTGGAATTTGTTATTGAATTCCACCAAATATATTGCACCACTAAACCGGATTTTTTTCTTTGCCTTCTCTGTGTGTATTTTGTTTGCCTTACTTGCACTCGCTCTCCAATCGATCCAATCCAACCCAAATCCAAACTGAAATGAACTGAGCTGAACTAAACTTCTAATCGAACCGCAGCAGATTACATCAAGGAGTGCAGGATAGCGGATAAGGACTTTGTCAACTGCTCCACCCACAGCATTCAGCAGTTGTTCGACAAGCTCAATGACGGTGGGTAGAGCTGGAGCCTGAGCGGGTCTTCGTAAATAATCCAGAACTGATTCCCAGGCATTCCCGGGCTCACCAGCATCAAGAGCTTCGATCCCTTCTATCTCAACCGCATCCGGATCACTCAGGGCAACAGCAACGCGATCAACCTCAAGGTGGAGCTCGCCAACGTGAAGATCATCGGATTTGGGCACACGCACGTGCTGGAGAGTCAGTGAGTCTCGGTCCGGTCCCTATGCCAAGTTCCCTGAACCCCTGAATCTCCTTTTCAGGGTCTTTAAGAAGGACTACAGTTGGAAGACAACGTTCACACTGCCCGTGATGAAGCTCCAAGGCGAGTACAGTCTTTTTGGGCGCATCCTGCTCATCCCACTGAACGGAAAGGGTCAGGTGTTTCTGGACGCAGATAACATGACAGTGACGATGTACACGAAGACGCGGCTCTACTCCAAAGGCGGATTTACATTCTACAATGTGAGCAGTCTACACGTGGACTTCAAAATGGATGGCCTCAAGTCGTACTTCTCCAATCTGTTCAATGGCAACAAGCAACTGGGTAAGTTAGGAGCTACTTGAAGTGCCGAACAGTTTCCCATTTGTACTGTTGACTCCAATTTTTGCCCATAGAGGACAGTACGAACAAGTTCTTCAACGACAACTGGCGAATGCTGGCCGATGCTCTTTACACGGTCATTACCCAGACCATCGAGGACATTCTGCTGGACGTGCTTAAGAAGATATTCCACTTTATACCGGCCAACTACTTTATCAGCGATATTCCAACACCGGAACAACTGTACGGGAGAGCAAAGCCGAAGCCCAAATGAGGAAATTATATAAGGGAACGGTAAAGGGTGGTGCATCAGGGAATGGTAAAACTATAGTCCAGACAATAAAGAGTATGGAAAATCTTCCACCGACCGACCCTTATTAAGGGAGCAGCACACATGACACATTGACTGTGGAAACTAAAAAAGCCAAGGAAACCCTTCCTGTGGGCTCTCCCCCTTCTCGCCGGGGGCATTAGTGTCGTTCAACTGTTGCCTTAGTCCTCTGCCAAGTCTGGCCAAGAAAAAAAACTAATGGCGGTACCTTAGTCAGACATTGTCCGGCCGTGTCCAGGAGAATATATCAGGATAGACGTCACTGCGCAGACAGTCGGCAAGCGAAGGCTGGGCCGATAAAAAAGCGGCCATTGCACAACTGCATTCTGCAAATAAAGCCGTTGTCCGACGAGGGGCAGGGGGCTTCCGCTAAGGGTAACCGCACATATGGCAAAGTCAAAACGGAACCGGAACCACAAATAAAGGCGTCGCCGCGTGTTCGAATTAATTGCCGCAAAAACAGACCCAGACCCCAAATTAATTTACATTTTTTACGCATGCTTTTTCCATTTGTCCGCTAGACTTGTGGCCCTCTAATAATTTGCCGTTTCTGCACTTGCTGATGCTGCAGCCATAATTAAACCGTTCAGCGCAGCGCCGGCCATTACAAATGCCAAACAATTAGTTTAAATTTAATGCGCAATGCGTTTTCGCCCTTTTAGTTACAACATTTTGCGGTTTGCGGTGCTACCCGCACTGCCAACCTGTGTCCAGATTTTCCCTTTTTCCGACAGCGAGGCGGGCAAAAGCCAAAGCGACAAATCCCGTGCGTGATTGCAATAAATTCACTAACTCCTGGTCCAAAGGCAGCCCCGAAATGCAGCTTGCACACAAGGCAAACAAACAATAGCACGAGTCCATGCCAGAAAGGTAAAGGGGCTTCCGCGGATGAAAGAACCGACAGAAAATGGCGGAGCTGAAAAAACCAGAAGACAAACACGAATCGCAAAAACTATCCTGAAGTGGGGTACAAGGGCTAAAAGTGCGGAAACAGTCGCTGAAAGTATTTCAATATTCCCAGCCAATGTTGTTCAATATTTGCAGTGACTGTGCATCAGCCTCAGCCCCTGCCGAACGCTGCGTCGGTAACAAGTTCAGCCTAAAAGTATGCGGCGAGTCTTTAAAAAGGCCGCCAAAATATCATTCTTAATAAAGAGCTGTCCATATATTACGTAATCACTTGGGGGGGGGGTCAAGGAAATGATTATGTTTGATTGGGGAGGGAGGGGTCTTGGACAATGATTACGTAATCATTTTATAAAAATTTTGTTGTTAAAAGTATTTATTCAAAAATTGGTTTCGCGCCGATTACTGTTGCCTCTGTTCTCGGCCCTGCTCAAGTGTTTTTTCTTTTTTTCAAAAATAGCAGAAAAAGTGATTACATAATATATTGACAGCCCCTAAGCTTGATTTCCGTCGCTTTTAAACCAAACTCAATTCATATTCAACTATGTACCATATTTCAACATATTACACATTTACTAATATCTTCCGCGATTTTATCTTTAAGAAGGCCAGCCATAGCACGGATTTTTAAAAGAGCATACATATTGAAATGAATTCGCTAATTGTGCAACTATTTGTGCGATCCGCTTGACTAACGGGCCCATTAGAAGCCATAAATTAAATATTTAATTATAATGTCCACTGCTTCTGGCCAATTAATTAATACATAATTTCAAATTAAATGCTGTCAGTTGACAGGGGTTAATTCCCATGCAGCACAGCAACATCGGACACAACAACAGCTCCAACAGCACGGCAAAAATTTGCCGAACAGAAGTGCATGAACTTTAAGGCTTGAATAATGCGAATTTATGACCAAATAATTGCAATCTCATTAGGACACTCGCCCGCCAAACCGAAACACGGACATGATACCAGCTCCAACCGGGCCAATTTGCCGTGTTAAAATAAATATGCGCATTTTGTGAAATATTTAACAATAATTGAGCGTAAAATAATCACCCAGCCCCACGGCCCGCCCCATCGAAGATAGAGCTCAGAACGACCGGACGCGGCCAGCCCCGATACTGCGCTCCCAGCCAGAAACATCCTGCATTTAACAGCATCCAGCAGGCAGCTCCCAAAGGCCGAGTGCGTTAATTGCAGTTGCCGTTGCACAGGACACGGATTGCGGCGACAGCGACAATTGTAATTAAATAGACACCACACACGGGCTTCCCCGCACTCGCTTCTCCCAGCAGCTGGCGGGATGGAAGCGGATGTGAATGCGGCCGAGGATGGGGACAGGCGGACAGTCGGTTGTGCAAAATGCAGTGGAACTGCCAGGATAAGGATTCTCCTGGGAGTTTTCAACAAAAAATATTTATAAACGAAAACCAAACTATGTAAGTAAGAACTTTGTTTAATTACAGAGCATAGAAAAATAATAATTTGCTTAAAAATATATTACAAAAATATATTACAATTTCTTATGAAGATTTAGACTCTATATACGTGACTTGGCTCTGTGCTAAATCATCGATTTGTCATCTTTAGGAACCTCTATTGCAGATCAGACTTCAAAAGTTCAGTCGAAGTAATTTCCTCTTCAACTTTAGCTACGCTTAGTCGGATTGCCAGAAGAGGGAATGTTATTCACACATTAGTGTGCTTTTTCTGGGGTTTTATCGTTTTATGGTTTAAAATGTAGATAGGAGAGAGCCTGTAGAGTCAACCGCTCTATTGTACGCCTACAGCGAAAGCAGAGCAATTATAGATTCAAGAACACAATCTGAGCTAAACAACTTCATTTGTTTTAATTAAAGAACGATCATTATATGGTTCCGTTCTATCTGTTTCGTTGTGGGACTCATTTTTTCCTAATAATTTCACATATAACATATAAGATAGTAATAAAAACTAAAAACTAATTACTGATAGTAATAAAAACTAATGAGTAACCCTCATTCTACTATATAAGGGTATTTTGACCGCACTCTTTGCCACAGAACCCACTGTGCACTTGATCCGGGGTTATATCGAAAGTTATGGAATTGTTGGCATTAATTTAGCATACACGCATAGGTGGCAAATAGAAGCCATCAGTTGCGGTTCACTAGCGATTTCCGATCCAGTTTAATGAGTACTTCCGCTTTAATGGCAGCCTCGTAAAAATAAGCGCCGTTACGTTGAAATCGATGGCCAGCCCATTAGGCCCAATTTCTGGCAATTGCCACTGGGCTCGAGACAGATTTGAATGAATGAGAATAAATCGTCCCCAAGCCAGTTTCGTCTAAATTCAGAAAGTTCCTTGCTTATTTGCGCAAATTTGTTGACACTTAGATCACCCCAATCGCTGAAGGAACAAACAATCAAGGAGCCGCAGCAGCTTACAGACTTCCGCAGCGATTACCAGAAAACGCCAGGGATGCCGGAGGCAGTCGCATCGCTTTACAACATTTTATTTACACCTTTTGCGAAAATGTTTACACTTCAGCAGACAGCGGCAATAAGCAGTGGTGCCTCTTCTGCTCCGCCCGTCGTAACTCCCACGACGCTGAAATGAGCAATATGTAAACCTCCAGGACGCCGACGGCGGATCCCCAAACAATTGAAAGTGGATTCCCACCTGGCAAAAAAATTACTCAAACAGAAAGCCAAAAAAGCTCATAAAAATAGGGAAAATAATAAAGGCTCTGCATAATGCGAGTAAGGAACTAGAACTAGCAAGAGGAGGACTGGCGCTGGCCTGGGGGAGGAGCCGGAGTGAACGTTGTCATAGCGTAAATTTATGTAAAAATTTGTAGCAATAAGTTGGTCGTCGCCGCCGGCACTAAAAAGCATAAAATTTGTGTGCAGGAACAAATAAATTCCTTCGATTCAAGCCAGTCCTTTATGCGACCCAGTCGAGTCCCTGGGGGCGGACTTACCTCAGCGCTGTCGAGGACCAGCTTAATCTTATAAGGCCTGAGATATCACTTTATTTTAAATGCATTAAGAACTTTGGGAAAAACTGATTACGAAATTTTCTCAGCCCTTGTTTACCGAGCTCTTCATGGTGTCTCAAGCGGAGCCAGCCAATGATGTAATACAAGACAAAGATGCCGGGACTGTGAAAATTAATGCTCAGCCGGCAAACGCTTCGGAGTGCAAATATTGAGCCGCATTTGCAGGCCTTTGACTGACTTGGTTCAGTCCCATCTCTATCCAACACGACGTCTCAGAAAGCGGGATTTCATAAAATTCACAGTGGGGAAACTTAAATTTTTGGCAATCTGTTTGTTTGCCGATTGTCTGCCAGTTATGCTACTTATACCCCACCCTTTTACGGGTCTCGGCCAGTTTGATTTAATAAGATTTATTTCCCGGTCCCTTTCTGTCTGTTCTTTGCAATTAACATAATTTTTGTAAGTGGATTTTCATAGTAGAACAGTTTTCCGCCAGCAGCCTTTTGGAAAACTTTAAATTTGAATTCACTAAAGCCTGCGCGCGATGGAGAAACTTTTCGCCAAGCCATTGAACCCGTGCAATCCAAATTCGCACAATCCAATTTGACAATTCTGCGCAGAGACCCGGACAGACTTCAAATATAGTTTAATACCCCTTTGCCTTTCTTTTTGCCGATTGTGCTTGCCGTCACGAGGCCTTTATTTGCATTCCAATAGTGTGGGGCACTGAGCTGTCATTTTGATTTCAGATCGCTTCTGAACAAAGTTGTCCAGACCCGGCTAACCCTAAGAACAGAGAGTCTCCGCTCGGTTTCGGGGTTAAGGTCTTGCCAAATCACAATTGAAATGTAGCGGTCGTCGTCGCAGGTACCATGAGATCACTGGACTCGCGCAGAAGCCTTTGAAGAGCTATGATATAAGCAAAATAGTAGAGAACTATTGCCAAGTCAACGAACTCGTCCAATCATAACTGAGATTGGTTTTCCCCATAACTGAAGAAACTGAAACCAAGCCCAGACAGGCGTTTATCATGTTTGCACTCACGTGCGGCTCATGAATATTCTTCCCCTATTCCCCCTTTCGATCGATTAGCAACTGTAATCCGATTCCTCAGTCTCTCGCCGAGTTTTCTCTTGCTCTGATCGAGTCTTTGGATTAGACGGACCCATTTCGTTTCTCCGCATAATGTATGCGCTGGTAATTCCAGAAGAACTCTATTTAAATGCAATTTGGAAACGGATTTAAATCGCCAATGCCAATAGATTCGGGCTGTACGAGGGTACCTGATGGGAATCGAAAATCGGGTCCAATAAAAACCCGCCCTCGCGCCTTAGAAGCTTCCACCCGAGAACGCCATCAATCTGCGACAATGTGACAATAATAATTGATAACCTTATACGAGCAGAAGAGCCGCGAACTCTTGATTCGATTGGTAAGGCAAGCGTTCGACAGATGCCGAAGGTGAAGCGGGCCGAATAAATTCAATAAAAGTCACTCAAATGTCGATAATTGAATTGCGTATACAACACCAGCACTGCAGCAGAGGAGAAACAAAACAAAGCGGGCAGTAAAAATTACCATTTTTATTTAACAAATTTAATTTGAACATTTGTGCCGAAGCGAAAATTTCATAAATTTTATTTGCATTGAAGGAGGCATGTGCGAATTCGGGCACAGGTGTAAGGGACACGCCAAACGTGACTCGCTTTAATAGGCCTTCACCGGCCCGAACAAAAAAAGAAACACAAGTGAGCATGGGAATCTAACAGCGATTTTCAGCCTCTAAGTAAGGCTCTGACGTGCCCTGTTGGAGCAATTAAGATCGCGTCTCAGACGTACTACACACCTCAAAGGAACCGCCTCCTCTAAATTATTGCACTTTTCTACGCAAGATTTATGGCCCTAGTAGGGAGCTCCGTTTAGATATACAGTGTGGGTAAATACGCCTGGGTTTATTCTCCCTCATCGAGTGACTCAGGCGACTCGTCGTGACTTTAGCTGCTGACATCGACTCTCAGCTCGAGCGATGTGCAGCGCATCCTTAATTACAGTTGCGATATGATGATGGGAGCAAGCTCAGATACTTTCTAGGAAAAAATGTAAAGTATTCGCAACTATTTATTGTCTTCTGCTTACTTCTGAGTAAAGTCCTGAGTTCTCAGAACTGTTGTTGCTGCAATAATGTACTTGCTCCTATCGCTCTTCACAGATATCAGTCCAATCAGCTCCGACAGTCTGCACATGCACTGCAAGTGCGAGAAACTCCAGTTAACACATACCACATACATACCTTTCCCCTAAATCATTGTCGTCTGTTGCTCATCAGGCAGCCATCCCCATCGCCTCCGTCGTCATCAATCGCGCTACCGCTAGCTGCCTGCAGACAGCTTGTCACCGTCGGGTAAACATGCGAATTTCGCAGTCGAGCAGGCAAACACGTGACGAGACGACGACAGAGACGGAGCCGGAGCCGGAGGAGCTAGGGAAGCTGGGGTAGCTAGCTGCCGGGGACAAGATGAGGCGACAATGACGACGTCAATCGTGCGACAAAAGGCAGTTTCATACTAAAACACATCAGACTTGGACGCGCATTTTGGCTTTATTGGATCTCAACCCATGCTAAACCGCTTGAGGTTGTCGAATCCCTTGGACTTATCTATGCGGCCGTATACAAAGGCCCTGACGATCCTTTCATTCTTTGGCCTCGTAATTTGTAGCCCGAAACGGAACTTTGCTTCCGGAAGAAAGCTGGGCAGCATCTCCTCGTCCACCTTGTAGTTGCTGAGACTGAACGCCCCGCTCCTGATGGGACACTCCTTGAACAGGTTGCCGTGCTTTAGCAGGTCGTCGTAGATGCCGCGAACCAGGGGATCAGAGTTCCGCTGTTTCAACAGCTTGCAAAAGTTAAGAGTGCGGTTGATCAAAGTGGAGAAGTTTCCCTTGTCAGTCTCAAGGCCCACATCGACCGTCAATTGCACATCGTCAATGTCCTCAAAAACTTTGATGTCAACGCTAAGCTTGGATTCGCCGGCGTCATTTTGCAAATCTACTGTGAGGTTAAGAATTTTATCATTCACCTCAAAGTCGACGTGCGTGAGGATGACCTTGAACGACCGCTGTTGAAGGTAATTAATTAATACCCTAACCTGCACACACTATCAGTTAGAACTCACCCAAGCCCCAGTCATGGGGATGAGCACCACTAGTACGAAGCCCAGGGCACAACAGCTTCGGGTGAACACCTCACGCATCTCGAACCAATTACCCAATGGCCACTTTTTCAATTAGTCGCTTTTTATATAAATGCTCCCATGATTAGTCAGGCCCCAATGGATGATAAAGTGCCGAGGCCATTAGGCGCAGATGGGTGATCGGATCAGACCAATAGGGTCAGCTGACAGGTGGCTATGGTGAATTGAGTCAACTAAGTGGATGGACTTTGAAAAGGCACTCAGGCATTGCAATGCCATTTCAATATCCGATAATATCGATCCCAAAATTGCCGCTTCACAGCCTGCAGCAGTATAAATAGAGCTTCGCCGGCAGAAAGCAGGCAGTGAAGTCGTCCCTCGAGAACCGATTCATCATGCTGCTGCAAACCATATTGCTGGCCGAAGTCCTCCTGGCCATCTGCCATGGCGGCTTGGCCGAGGTAAGTCATCCTAGAATAGGACAGAGACTCCCAAGCTGATCCCTCGACCGGCTCTCCTGCAGAAAATGATGCGTCCCAAGTTCAAAGACATCAAGATATGGAGCGACGAAAAGTTTGTCAGCCACAAAGTGGTCTACGACAGCGCCGACCCCCACCTGAACTTTTCAATGGAGGTGCACCAGGAGCTGCACGACGTGGATATCCACCTGGAGGTCCGCATCGCCAACAAGCAGGACCCGCTCTACACCACCGCCCTGAACACCACGCTCAACGTGTGCCGCATCCTGGGCTTCGCCAACAAGTCTCCGGTGGGTCGCTTCGTGCACGGCTTTATACGCGAGTACGGCAACATCATTGACAGCTGCCCGATCGCCAAGGTGAGTGAGCGCGAGTGCAGGCCTTCCAGCTGACCACCACCAGCATCCACCATCTCGGTCACATTCTAGGGCCAATACCATTGGCATCGAAACCTCCGCTTTCATATTCACCGTCCATTACAGGGGTCGTACTTCATCAACAAGTTCTGGTGGCCCGAGGACCCGACCACGGCTATCCTGCCCGAGCTCGAGTTCGAGATCATCTGGCAGGCCATGCTGCTGGACTCTAACAAAAAGCGCACCCTGATTATGAACGATCACTATGGCGGAGAGTTCGTTGTGCAGGACGTCAACAATCTCAAGCCCGGCATTTTTGCGATGCTGCCCAAGATCGCTTAGAAGGGCCGAAACGGTGGGCTCCCTGCCGTAGGTGGGCTCCCTGCCGTTCAACGTCGTCTAGTGTCTCAATGGTATTTAGTTAAATTTATTCAATGTCACCCGCAAGCAAATAAAGTTGCCTTAGAGCACAGTTATGACTAGATTCGTGAGAGGTGGGGACGGGCTTACCCAGATTGCCCCAGAATTCTCTGTTCACCGCATCCATCAGTGTCAATTTGAATTAGGTTTTTAGTATTTTTAAATTCCGGAACCGAAACGTGCTCGAATTTGACAGTTGACACTTGGTGTTTTTGCAGAATGTCCAAATTGAATAAAAATTAGCTGATGCTGCAATGTCGAAGGGGGGAAAGAAAAAGGGCATAGCAGCAAATTATTATTCAATATATTCGATTTGAAATGTTTGTGACTTGTGTCGTGTTTATTGTGATCCGACAGTGACAGCCTGCGAATTTTAAAAGAGCATTCGGCTATATTTTAGCCCATTTAAGGTGCCACTCGATATGATTTATGCGAATTTAATCTTGCCGAGCTTTGCATTTTGCTATTTCAAAATTTTTTATTGACGTATTGATGCGATGCTGGGATTATTGGGGAGGCAGCCAAACGGAACAAAATACGGGGAATGCTGACAGCCTCTTGTCACATATCCCGTTAATTGGCTATAAATTTTATTTTAATTTTAATTTCAATTACAGGGCCCCCGATCGGAAAACAAATCTCTAGCCAAATCTGCACCGAACAACTTTTATCAATTACGAAAGCCGAGGCCACGAAAAAGAGGTGTAAAAGGTAAATCCGCACAATGCATTTGTTTTCACTTTGTTAAACTTGTAAAACTTTTCCCTGCCAAGAAAAAGTTCAAGGGTCAAGCCAACGGGCATTTAAGGTCCATTAGACAGGCACACAAAGCGACAAAGTCCGTCGCTGTCGAGGGAGAATAGGGAAATTCATTGTTCACGTCGTCCGGCTAAGGCCCCTTTCCGCTCTTCCTGCCTTCACAAGGATCCCGAAAGGGTTGTCCCTTCCCAGATTGTGCCACAGTAAATCTTTAAAAATTACTATTCAATGCAATCGTTTTGAAAACATTTATCAATAAGCTTGCTGGGACTTAGCCCGAGTTCGAGCATTTCTCGAACATGACGGTGGGGGGACTTCACTGACAGAAAATCTTCGTTCAACTTGATGCCCTGAGAAGCCATTTTGGCATATTATTTTGCACAGTGTCAGAGAATGGACCACTGGGAAAACCTCACATATGCCACAGGCCACCAGCCAAGCCGAGCCAGCCAGTCAAATCTGTCCATTTTGCTAATAAATCCTTGAGCAGCTTATTGAGCAACGTCTGCGCATAAATATCCAGGCAGGCAACTGGTCAGGGCGCAGAAGGTTGCCAAAGGACCACGAACGAGACCAAGGGTTTAGTCACATTCACTTTTCAATTGAATACGTCCCGTCTGCTTGCGCTTTTTTTTTGTCTCTGGTTTCTCCTTTGCAAGTCAAACGGAAATTCTTTGAGCGTCGCGAAAGTGTTAAAGACATTTAAATCAATTTACTTACTATAACTCAATTAAAAAATATCAATTGGGGCTTTTTAGGGTAAAAGTCAAAAACAGACAAAGTACATACAGAAAAAGTATACATATTCTTTCGGATATATTTCTAATTAATTTTAAATTAACGAGCTACTCTTCTATATATATTAACAATATTTTAAAGCCTTATAGTTTTATCAAAGTGGCAGCTGGACACGCCAATCCAAACCTGATTACTAAAAAAATTCTTCAGCAGACATTGTATTCAGTTCACTGTCGCTTTGGTTCCAATTTCCAGGACACTTCAGTTTCCGTGATGGTAGTTGTGTATTTTTTAAGTACACTTCTTGCACTAAAAGGATATGCAAATTGTTTGAATAGCCAAGAACATGCTAAGTCATTCCAGAGCCCCGAGTCCCTAGTTTAACAAACAAAAAACGAAACTAAGCTAAACTAAACATTTCTCTCCCCGCAGGGTGTATGTATTTTTAGGGCTTTGCTTTCTGTTGCTTTAGTTCTGTTCTTTTGGTTTCTGGACGGCGGCCTGTTGTTACGCAATAAGTTGTTACTATTTCTACTGTTTTCTGTTACAACGTAGCAGGACAGAGGAGCAGAGCAATTGTTTTTTTGCACGTTGCTTGATATAAATCACAGAGACCCATGTATTAGGAATCCAACTCCCATTTTTATTTTACTATCCATTGCCTGACTCTGTTGTTTCTGCTGTCGGTTTATTGAATTGCTTGATTATGTTTAGAACAGCACACCATTTTGGCTTCCCTGTCGAGACAATAAATCTCCTGTTGCCATGACTAACTCTTACGTTTTCAAGCTAATTTAAATCCTTAAAAACTTCAATGTCGTGTTGCGGTGGAAGTACGTTTATGTATTTGGTGAAACTCCCACAAGGCCAAAATAGTTTTTAAAGTTTCTTTATTGTTCAAACAACATTTCTTAGCATTGTGAGATAAAATTAAAAGTTTCATCATAAAAAAGGTAGTTATGAAATTATGTGTCAATTAATACTAACATTAACAAAAATATTTATTCAATAATTCAATAAATTTTATTGTAATAACGAATTAAATTTCGATTTGCCTTCAAGATAAAGTGTGACTTTTAAATACCCGGAACCCCCTGACAAATGGGTTAATTTAATGTTCATGTGGAACTTTGTCTAATTATGCACAAATACAAAAAAAATTAAATATTACGGAAATTCTAATTAATGATTCCTAAGAACATGTTGTGCAACACCCAAGTAATGATAAATTCATCAAGGAATTCGTTCTCTCACTTCTTAGCGAACGGTCGTGTTTTTGTTTTGCGCTCCGAATTTTTGTTTATTTTGATTTTAAACCACCGGGGTTTCCTCTATATTTTTTAACTATCATCAGTAAATATATATACCGTTTTGCTACCGCGCGTGCATGCACTTTTCTGTGTAATTTTGTGTTTAATAAACATTTTTAGTTGTGCTAAGACGGTGATCTTATCTTTCTTTTTTTTCTTCTTATCCCGTTTTTTTCTTTTTCCCCGCTTGAGTGTCGTTAGCTTTTAGCTGCAGCTAAGCGGTTCATAGCTCTCTCGCTCTTGTGATTTCTTGCGCTCACAAACTAACCCTCTCGCTCTCTCTCTCTCTCTCTCTCTGGTTCTTTTTTTCGGAACTGATTGTGTCCACAGTGGTTCACGGGTTTGTGAAAATGTCCTCAATCATTGTCTGTGGAATTAAAAACTGCAAAAAAAATATTTTGCCCGACCAGCCAAGTATCCATTGC
>VNJQ01003453.1:0-14911 GCA_008042515.1 Drosophila truncata | reverse complement strand
ATGGTACGATCTCAATGAAATTTAGACAATCTGTGTATTTTGATAAAATACATCAAGGTTGTGAATATGGTTTACCTAACTTTATAAATTTAGGATATTTAAATTTAAAACAAACTTGATCTGCCTGCAGATATAAGAAGTCTAAGTCCCAAGTTTGGTGTCTCTAGCTCTTATAGTCTCCGAGATCTAGGCGTTCATACGGACAGACGGACAGACGGACGGACGGACGGACAGACGGACATGGCTATATCGACTCCTTAAGTGGTCCTGACCAATATTTAGGTAACTTTTGGGGGTCTGCCACGCCTCCTTCTGCCTGTTACAGAATATCGCACAAAATTATAATACCTTTGTTCCTTTGGTACATGGTATAAAAAAGCGCGGACAATGCAATAACTAAAAGCATAATACAATTTCTTCAAGTGTGTGCGCTTCGCCAAAACAACAACAAAATGTTCATAAAGTTTTATTACCCAACAACAACCACATGCGAGTCCCGTTAACTTTCACAAATGCAGATGAAGAATAGAAATAAGAAAAGGAAAGGGAAAAATTGTTTTTGCATTTATCATTGGTGCATACCGAGAGCCGTGTACATATACACATTTCTTCGCCTATGCTTCGGAGTCAATTACAAAAACAAAGGAGCCATGGGAGCAATGGGCCTGGGCACCCCTGCCATAGACCTATTGTTTCAGATTTAGAATTTGATGAAAATCCTTATAATAATGATGAAAATGCTGATAATGATGATGTAAGAGTTGTTGAAATTATGGATGAGAATTGATTAATTTTGTATTTACCATTTACTAATATTTACTCATTTAAATAAAACCACTTCGTTCGAATATAGTTTCTATATTATAATCTTACATGCTCATTTAATAAGTGCCCACATTGCTTTGATAAACTCGGTTTTTTATGTACAATTTCTTATGTCGCGAGCGCATCTAAAAATTATCACCTTAAAACGTGTCTAATGCGCCACAAGTTCAAGTTTTTACTTCTGCCGGCACTCCCGGAGTGCAACCCCCCTGTTTTATATATTATGTGTTAAGCTTTATCACTAGTAAGGCGTTCAGAATATAAATCAATACATACACAAACTACTTTTTGCTTCATCGAACACGACAAAACGTTCTTGGAACTAACAGAACAAAACAAACCATAAATCGGCTACTCTTAAACAGGACAGACACTCATTTGCAGACAACGAGAAACTGTCAACAGTTATTTGCAAGCTATGCTTAAAACTGATAAAATATATGTGTAGGTATACATTCTTTATATAATTCCTGCTAGACTTATATTTACCATATTTGATAAAATTGTATTAATTCTTACTTATCCAATTGTAAACTGCAAGTGTATACAAACTTTTTCGTGCCAAAGTTACCTGCATTGTTTTTCTTGGTGTGTGGCGTGGGAGAAATAAAAAAAATATATTAATAATTAGTTAAGCGCTTACAAAGCATTCATAAAAGCAATATAAAAATATACACAAGAGGATATTTATTAAATTGCCAATCAAAGCAAATTTATATACATAAACGTGGGTTCATGATTTAATAAAATTGTGGCGGAATCAACCGTAAACGGTTTGTTTATTGTTATTTACGAAATGTTTCCAATTTAATGTTTTTCTGTTTATCGTCAGAAATAATTTCTGTTCACTAAGTAGTTTTTGTTATCGCAGCAACACGACTGTTCTTACATAGTGCTTGTGTTAATATATATAAATGTATATAATAAATATAGGCTCATTAAAAAATCATTCTAACATACTTAATACAAGACATAATTCTGTTACAATGCTTCTAATACGTGAAAAAAAGGCGATGAAGTTAATTTAACATCCCGCACGACCATTCAGATGTTATAATCGCCGCAACCATTTTCCTCGTTGCCTATCGTCCAATAATGATCTAAAATATCTTCGCTCGTAAATCGGACATCTGGATCCGACTGCAACATGTTGGCAATTAGATCACGCACTCCGTCTCCTATATCAGACCAGTATGGATCAGGAAACTCGTAAACTCCCGATATAATTGCATCAAAAAGAGGTTCCTGCTGGTTATCAAGTGCCACAAAGGGGGGGAATCCGCAGAGCAAAATGTACAAAATAATGCCAGCAGCCCATACGTCAATCTATTTCAAAAAGTAAAAGTTGCCAAATACTTTATGTATATGCGTTAATTCCAGTTTGCTTCTTTTACCTTTAATCCGTAGCCCACCTCCAATAATATTTCAGGTGCCACATAAGTCGGCGTACCACAGACGGCATAAAGAGGTTCTGTTACCTCACAGGCTAGTCCAAAATCAGCTAGCTTTAGTTCAATAACATTTCCATATTCATCCAGTTCAACCTGTAAATGCAAATGGATACATAATTATTTTTCACTAAAAGCAAATGGTTATAAATGGTCTACAAAATAAAATATGAAACATTTTCCATTTACTGCAGTAAAAACAATTTATCATATTTAGTTTAGTTGCTTCAGGTTTTTAAAGTGTTTCAAGTAAAACAAGAAAGGAAGCTAACTTCGGCTTACCGAAGTTTATATACCCTTGCAGATTACAATTGAGCTATGTAATTAAAAACGAAATTCTAAGATAACTTTAAATGGCCTAATCTCAAATTTGATGAAAATATGTTGAGAAACAACCGAGTTATGATTTTTTCTATTATTTCGCTGATGTTCCTATGGCAGCTATAGAATATAGTCGTTCGATTTTCATGAAATTTAAATTTAATCTCTGGAATAATATTAAGTGGCCAAATCTAAAGTTTGATGAAAATAGGTTGAGAAACAGCGAAGTTATGATTTTTTCTATTATTTCCCTGATTGTTCCTATGGCAGCCATAGGATATAGTCGGCCGATCCTTATGAAATTTGGTATGTCGTATTATGTTTCCAACAATAGCATTCGTACAAAATCTGAATTCTCTAACTCTAAAAACACCGAAGTTATACCATTTCCGATCAATTAGTTATATGGCAGCTATAGGATATAGTCGGCTATCCCGGCCGTTCCGACTTATATACTGCGTGCAAAGGAAAGAAGGGTGTGTGCAAAGTTTCAAGTCGATAGCTTTAAAACTGAGAGACTAGTTTGCGTAGAAACAGACAGACGGACAGACAGACGGACAGACGGACAGACGGACAGACGGACATGCTTATATCAACTCAGGAGGTGATCCTGACCAAGAATATATATACTTTATAGGGTCGGAGATGTCTCCTTCACTGCGTTGCACACTTTTGACCAAAATTATAATACCCTCTGCAAGGGTATAACAAGGAGGACATACAGTCAGGTGTCCCGACAGTAAAATACCCTATACCATTTCAAGGCGTCACTTATTTTCGTTCCAGATTATATTCAAATGTATCCATGGAACCCCACATGGAGGTCACTGCAGATTTTATTTTTTTTTTTATTTCGTAGTATTAAATACTGTAATTATTTTGATTTACAGGGAAAAATTAAAAAGAAAAACTTTATAAATTTAGAAGATATACTGTTTTTCTCAAAGAGTCCGTTCAAAAAGGGGAGTAGCAAAAATTGAAAACAAACTTAATCTGCGTGCAGATATAAGAAGATTGGTGTCTCCAGCTCTTATACAGACAAACGGGCAGAGGGGCATGGCTATATAGACACCTTCGGTGGTCCTGACCAATATTTAGGTAACTTTTGGGGGTCTGCCACGCCTCCCTCTGTTTGTTACAGAAAATCGCACTCGTACAAAATTATAATACCTGTTTACTTTTGGAACAGGGTATAAACAGCGAATTTCCCTCTGTTTGTTACAGAAAATCTCACACGTACAAAATTATAATACCTGTTTACTTTTGGAACAGGGTATAAACAGCGAATTTCTGTTTTTGGTTACATTTGGTTTTGAGCTGTAACTCTAAAAATAGTTTTTGTTTTGGTGTTATGTATAGAATAAGTATAATGTTAAAGTTTCACATCAGCCAATTATTATCTATGAGGATGATGTAGATGAAGACGGGCCTCTGGTATCCCAGAGAAAATCCCACAGCGCGAATGGAGGTAACAGGAGTCTGTGCGAAAAAATAAGTCTGTGGTGTCGTGGGTAAAGTTTCATAGATATGCGCAAGCGCGTCCTCCTTTTTTCGCTTTATACATGGATCTGAGGGGTACTTAGCATAAGGGCCGCCCTCCTGATCGAGAAGCTGAGCTTAACAGTGCGGGAGCAGGCTCGAGTGGGCGAAAGCGAGCCAGCCGTCCCCAGCGTGCCTTACAACGAGCGCAGATCGAAAATGCCGAAGAGCGAAGAGCGGAAGAACGAAAGTTGTCGCGGAAGATAGTGCACGGAAGGCCGAAATCCGGGAGCGCAAGAGCTGCCGAGCTTTTTAAAGCAGAGGCGGCTTTGAGGGCGAAGCAGAGGGCGTCCTGGCATGAACACTCTCCCCCCTCATGCAATAAAAACCTTTATGGCTATTGCCAGGCGTAGTAGATCGTCCCTCCTTTGATGCCGTGACACTGGAGTGGCTGAATATTGCAGGAAAATGGCAGACAAAGGCCGGAAAGTGCCGGAAAGTGGCGGAGGTCGACCAGCGGCTGAAAAGTTCCGTGATCCTGCAGCAACCTCCTAGCCGCACGCTCCGTCGGAATGCTCGTGGGCCAGGCAGTTGGAGCCGTACCGTGGCGCTTCTCGGCACCCAAGCGCAGAAAACGACGACATTTCCATAACGGGTGAATTCCAGAAGTGCAGACGGAAGAATGTCTCCTATCAGGACATCGATTTCGGAGCCCCGAAGAGATCCGGAAGCTCCATAAGAAGATCTCTCGGAACTGGGTGCGAAGAAAGTTTTCCGGCTAGTTGAGGAAGGACATAGGCCCTCGCTTCTAACTCCAAATCGACTCACACCGTCAGTTAGGGAAATGAACTCCTACAAGACACTGTTTTCGACGCTTTGATATAAGCGGAGAGGGCCGCAGAGATGCCAGGGGGATCTATTCAAACGGATTAATGGAATCGGACGTGGATTCTTGTCTTAATGCGTGTCCCAATAATTTTTCTGGAGAGCTCTGCGGCTCTACGTTAGATACTACTATCTTTTAATGATATTGATAATGTTGCGCGTTTTATTAAATTTGTCACAGCGGTGGTCTGCAAAAATAAATAGTTATTAAAATTGTTTGTTTAAATTTTATTTATAAATATTATACTTACACATTCTTCCTTATTACCACGGCCTAATGCCAAATCCAGGGCTCCTTAGAGCGATTTTGAGATATTTGAGCTTATACCCGAAAAATAGCTGTTATTTTTAACATTTGGGTTTACTTGGAGTGCGGAAATGTTGTTGATTGTTTTTTAATTTGAATCATTTAGAACAACTTCTTCTCTTTAATTTAAGACCTCACAAGATCAAATACGATTTCTTTCGCAAAGTCATGGGTTTTTGAAGTTACCCAGTTTTTTCAAAGGCGTTATGATAATGCTCATTTTACATTTCGTTCAGTTGTTGGAAAGTTGTTGTTGCGAGTACTTAACCTGAAATATCTCAAAACCCTTACGTGATAGGCAAATTGTGACGCCGGATTCAAATTCTAGAAATTTATCCCTGCTTTTAAGAAACTGAACGAAATGAATCTCTACTCGGTCCTTAGCATTTTCATTAAGCCTTCTGAAAAGTTTCGTGACTTCAAACAGCTATAACTTTTCAAAAAAGAATCGTATTTGATCAAATCTTAAGGGTGGGTAGTTTAAAATTTTTTTGTCGACATTTTTTTTTTTTTTTTATGTTGAATGTTTAATACGAATACGTTAAGAATGTTGTGTTAAAGTTTTACCCCCATCCCGTAAAAAATTACGAAACTAGGTAAAGTTGAACGAAGGTTGGTTGTTATTCACTGCATGGGCTTAACAAAATTGAAAGCGTTTTTTCCACAACTCACGTTTTCAAAGACGGTGCCCATCATAACGTCAAAACTACTGCACCGATCCCTTTGAAATTTTGAACACTATTTCTGTACATATTTTACTAGGTAACGCTGTCGCTTTCTTTTCCTAATTTTGATTTTACAACGTCAAATTTGCCGATTTTCTCCCCAAAAAATTGTGTTTTTCACTTCAAAAAACTCTAAAAATTTGTAGAATTGGAATTAAAACAAGAAAGGAAAGCTAACTTCGGGCGGAGCCGAAGTTTATATACCCTTGCAGAATATTCTGTAAATTATATTTTCCAAATTGAATCATATGCAATCTAATTTAAATGACTTAACGAGAAGGCTGAAATGGCCGGGTAATTTCCGATCGTTCAGTTATATGGCATCTATAAGATATAGTCGGCCGATCGTTATGAAATTTGGTAGGTCGGATCAACTGACCAAATATATAATATGTAGGAAGTTTTTCTTTTCTATCTTCAAAAACACAAAAGATGGGCAATTTTCGATTTTTCAGTTATATTATTATATCTATAGCTATATCTTATAGTCGGCCGATCCTGATAAAATTTGGTTTGTCGTAGTATTTTGCCAAAAATAGCATTCTTACTAAATTTGAACTCTATAACTTTAAAATCGCCGAAGTTATAGCATTTCCGATCAATCAGTTATATGGCAGCTATAGGATATAGTCGGCCGATCCTTATGAAATTTGGTATGTCGTATTATGTTGCCAACAATAGCAATTGTACAAAATCGTACAAAAATGAATTCTGTAACTCTAAAAACACCGAAGTTATACCATTTCCGATCAATCAGTTATATGGCAGCTATAGGATATAGTCGGCCGATCCCGGCCGTTCCGACTTATATACTGCGTGCAAAGGAAAGAAGGGTTTGTGCAAAGTTTCAAGTCGATAGCTTTAAAACTGAGAGACTAGTTTGCGTAGAAACAGACAGACGGACAGACGGACAGACGGACAGACGGACAGACGGACAGACGGACATGCTTATATCAACTCAGGAGGTGATCCTGACCAAGAATATATATACTTTATAGGGTCGAAGATGTCTCCTTCACTGCGTTGCACACTTTTGACCAAAATTATAATACCCTCTGCAAGGGTATAAAAAAAACTCGACAGCGTTACCTGGGGCAATTATCTAACGAAAGAACTTGGATTTTTTGATTTTGGATGATCCAACACCGAGTTATCTCAAGACACATCCGGAAAATTGCTACCATTGCCATAGTTTTGAATATTTTTTTGTTAAAATTTGATAAGTCACTCTTCAAATCATACTTAATATACCATTAGTTAGGTAAATACATTTTAATTGTGTCGTCAGGAAAAAAAGCACAAAATCATGTCTTTTTTCGAGATGTTTGACTTTATATACTGTATAGGGTCGGAGATGTATCCTTCACTGCAAGGAACAACCTATCTTATAAGAAACTATTAGAAACCAATACAGGGTCTGTGCATGGTTTTGCAAATATCGAAATAGAGTGAAAAGCTGATGTGAAAATTTTACATTGAACTTATTCTATACATAGCTCATTAGCCCAAAATAATGCTTCATAGTTGTTTTTAGCCTTTTATACATTCAGCGAAACAGCTTGTGTGTGCTATTATAAGTTCAATATACTTCAACACGTGCCTAAAAATGGATTGCAAATTTTTCAAATTAGATTTAGAATATTCGCAGCTCCGACAAAAACAATAGACAAAACAAAAGACTTTTTCGGTGCCAAAAAATGTATTAAACGATAAAACGCTCAAAATTACCACCACTGCATGGTAAAAAAATGAATGAATCTCCTCTAATAAATAAATAAAAATAATAAATAAAAGCTGTACAAATTAAGATTGAGTGAAAGCACTGTCTGACAGTACAGGCAATTTTACCCTATCCACCTACACTCTTTAATACAGTACAGCAGGATCTGCAGCGGAAGTTGATTTCGACACTAGTATGATCTTTGCAGTGGCAATGGTGTAGACACCGCATAATAAGCAGTTGCTGTCTTGAAAATATTAAATATTTGATTTACAAAGAAACAAAAAGAAAATGCTAAAAATATAAAAACTTTGACTTGAATCAGATCGGACGATTATATCATATAGCTGCCGTAGGATCACTCGGGAAAATATTGGGAAGAAAATTATATCTTTTTTGTTATTATTCCAGAATTTTTATTTCATAAAAATTCGGACGACTATATCCTATCGCTGCCATAGAAACAATCAGGAAAATAATAGGAAAAATCATAACTTCGATGTTTTTCAACAGATTTTCATCAAATTTTAGATTTGGCTACTTATTATTATATCAGAATTTCTATTGTGATTTCATAAAAATCGCACGAATATATCCTATAGCTGCAATCCAATTGCAATCAGGGAAATAATAGAAAAAATTATAACTCCGCTGTCCCTTTCTTCGTAAACTAGTCCCTTAGTTTTGAAACTATCTAAATGAAACTTTGCAGATAGTTTCAAATACAATATCACTCCTACATAAGTCGGAATGGACCAGATTGAACGACTTTATCATATAGCTGCCACAGGAACGATAGGAAAATTTTTCAAAAAAAAATTATAACTGTCAGTTTTTAAAATATTTTACTCTCAACTGCATATCTCTGCGTACACCCCCTAAAAAATTCGAATTCAAAGTTTAAACCTATATAGTTCAGATAATAATTACAATTTTGGGTCAATTCTTTTTTCTAACAAAATTCTATTACAGGGAAGGGCACGCAATCTAACGGACTGAGCAGCAGCTCGGCCTGACAAAAATTGCAACAACAACCACCACCGTCGCGACCCGTCGCTGCCACGAGCCAGACAGAATGTACGAGCGAAGGGAGTACACTGTCAAAAAACAGTTTCAGTGCTTCCAATTCCTTTATCCATTTTGCACATGCATTTGTGACTGACTTCAGAAAATGACTGAGGAAAACTTCCAAACTTTTTTGGTTGTGCTGAGGTCGACAACTGCCCAATTTCCTTTAAAATTGTTTTTGTTTTGAGTTGCATGTGCGAGGCCCAACGCTTAGTTTTTGTTGTTCCAAATTCGGGACCGCGGCGTTGGGCCCGCTACCTGCCTCCGAATTTGTGTGGCATTGTTTTTGTGAATCTTCACGCCCCGCTGATCACGCGACGGGATCTACTTGTGCGTCTTGCTGACGCCAAAATTTACGAATAGCGGAGGGAGCAGCGAGAGCACGATAAGCCGTAGGCTTGCCCATCTAGGTTCTATTACATTGCCATTGACTCATTTTTTTAAGAATTATAAACTAAATATAAATATTTTATTTTTAAACGTAAGTCTATGTAAAAATGCTCACTCAAAAGTCTGCTGACAACTGTTAGAAATTTTCTGGAATGCGAAATGGAGCGATTACAGTTAAGTATAAGCCCCGATCTGGCCGTCCACAAAGGCCGTCCGCGAGCAAAAGTCTGTTATTGAGTTCAAGGACCACGGCTCACCAGGCACAGGAAGGAAAGGAAAGTTTTTCGAAAACAGTTTCCGATGATACTATTCGCCGTTTTATAAAAAAAAGCTGGATGAAGTAGAATCACCCGCAAAATCGCTTTGATCTCGGAAGTCAATAAGCAAAAGAGCCTAACTAAGCAGAAAATCTCCATTTTTTTTAACTGTAAAAAAACTCTGATCTAGGTCAATTAGCAACAAGATATTTAATCGAGTGAGTCCTGATACTTTAAGGATTCATATGGTGGTTTTCCTGAAGGTCTAGGTCAATTTAAAAAAAAACTTAAGAGAGCCTAAAGTAGGAATAATAATTCCTTAAAATTATACACAAGCTTTGAACTAACAGACAGCTCTCTCTCACTCTAACTGTTTTGTGAAAGCGGAAGGGGGAGTATCTTTATATACCTCCGGTTGTGGAAAAGGGGATTCGTTTTAGTCTCAGTAAAACTGATACTAATATTGTATAACTTCTACATAAGAATTCCAGCTTAAAGATAAATGCGAATAAGCAATATACAGATGTGCAGAGCTATCCGTCAAATATTCGGATATATGTATACCTACACCCAAAATTATCCACCGCAAGCAAAGCTGCGGGCACCTTGCTAGTAAGGTTATATTTTCCGTAGAAAGTAAATTTTGCATATTCGTAATCAAGGAAATCGGGAAAGCCTTTAAAAAGAAAATTTAGTTAGCACGGTAAAACACATATATACAAATTTTGATAAAAAATTTGGAAGAAAGTGCTGAAAAATTGGGTCGAAAATGCGATTGTTGGTTCCAGCAGGCAAATGACCCCAAGCACACGGTACATAATACGAAGCTTTATCTTCTATAAAAAGTAAAAAATCATCTGCAAACACCTCCACAGAGTTCAGACCTCAACCCAATTGACCATTTGTGAGATCTCCTAGAGCGGAAGATAAGTAAACACAAAATTACTTTACAAAAATTCTCAGAGATGTTTTTATGGAGGAATGGGACAAAATTACAGCAGGAGACTAAAAATCGTGTGGATTCTAGGCCGAAACGCCTTAAGAAGGTTTTAAACCAAAAGGAATATCCAACTAGTTACTAAAACATGTTAAGATTAAAATATTTTTTCCTAAGCTGTATGCAGACTTTTGCGTGTGCCTTATTTTATAGCATTAAGTTTAAAATTAAAAATTTAATATTAATATTTGTTTCATAATTCTTAAAAACAAAATACGCCATTGAAAACAATAAAAAAAAAGCTAACTTCGGCTCGCCGAAGTTTATATACCCTTGCAGATTACAATTGAAATATAAAATTACAAACGAAATTCTGAATTAATAATAATGGCCGAATCTCATATTTAATGAAAATATTTTGAGAAACAGCCGATTTTTTTTTTCATTATTTCCCTGATAGGATATAGTCGTCCGATTTAAAAAATAAATTCTGTAATAATAAGTTGCCAAATCTCAAACTTGGTAATAATATGTTGAGAAACAGCTGAGTTATGATTTTTTCTATTGTTTTCCTGATTGTTCCTATGGCAGCTATAAGTTATGAAACTATATTGCACCGAGCGAGACTCTTATCACACCCGAACATGCTGGCGAGGAAATGCCCTAGAATGACTACAAGAAATCGAAAGAAGGTCACTATCGGCAGCTGTTAACCCGCAAAATACACTTAAATAATATAACACGCATAACACACATGTACGCTCTTTACAAATTATTTATAATAAATAACTTACAAAACAAAAAAAAATAAATAATAAATAAATCAAAAATTGGTGAAAATATTCTAAAAACTGACAAGCTTATAATTTTTTTTCAAAAAATTTTCCGATCGCTCCTATGACAGCTATATGATATAGTCTCCCGATCCTGCCCGTTCTGACATATGAACGAGTGAGAGCATATAGAAGACTACCTGCAAAGTTTCATTCAGATAGCTTAAAAACTGAGGGACTAGTTTGCGTATAATCTGCAAGGGTATAAAAAGAATTGGGCTAAAATGTTAAATTTTTGCTGACTATATGGGTTTAAACTTTAAATTGGAAAATTTTTTGGGGTGTACGCGGTTGACTGTCATTTTAATTTTAATTTTATATTTACAACTTTTATTATATATAGAAGAAGTAGACATGAAAAAATCGTACGTTCGCGACCGGTACCTAATTTAATTTTAAAATTAATTGGGAACAGTCTCTATAAAAAGCAACATAAATATATTATACAAGTAAAATGATTGCATTAGAATATGCCAATTCGCAGATTTTTGTAGTTTACTAAGCCAAAATCGACTTCCATTTGGCGTACGTTCGCGACCGCATGTTTTTGCAAATATTATGAAAATGAAAATTCTATAAACAGCATAATTTATACCAAGAAAAAAGCTCACAAAACAAAATTGAGAGTTTCTTTTCTTTAATTTTTTGCATTAATTGCGTACGAACGTATGGACGCGACTCGCGGATTAGCCCATATATATTATTGATCAGCATTAACAGCAGAGTCGATCTAGCCATGTCCGTCTGTAAGTGTGTCCTTCTGTCCGTTTCTACGCAAACTAGTCCATCAGTTTTAAAGCTATTTGATGAAACTTTTCAGTTAGTTTTCTATATACTCTCACTCGTACATATGTCGAAACGGGTCGGATCAGACGACTATATCATATACAGTGGAATAATATTCAGTTTTTCATTTTTTGAATTTTAAACGCGAAAAAAATGCTTAAAACTAATTTTAAAAAATAAAATAAAAATGGCAAATGATAGTTATTTTTATTACCTATTTATAGAGGTACAGATATTGGAGTTTTATTTTAAATTAATTTTATGGTATATTATATTTTATGGTATCGCTCAAGCGATTTGGCATATTTTATATAATGTTTTTAGTGTATTCGGTGTCAATTTTCCCTCAGTTTTCCTGAAGCCGTTCCTTTAAATCCGATATTGACGATATCGGTGTTTTATGGAGACGGCGGTACCGTTCTCCAAACAAATTCTCACTAGAATTGTGATCAGGTGATAAGGAAAGCGTTTTCAGGGCTTTTGGACACTTGGAAAGCAGCTAGGATAGCACTATATGGGCCTTGTTCTATGGGTCATTGTCCTTTTTATACCCTTGCAGGGTATTATAGTTTCAGTCAGAAGTTTGCAACGCAGTGAAGGAGACATCTCCGACCCTATAAAGTATATATATTCTTGATCAGCATCAACAGCCGAGTCGATCTAGCCATGTCCGTCTGTCCGTCTGTCCGTCTGTCCGTCTGTCTGTCCGTTTCTACGCAAACTAGTCCCTCAGTTTTAAAGCTATCTAAATGAAACTTTGCAGTCAGTCTTCTATATACTCTCACTCGTAAATATGTCGGAACGGACAACTATATCATATAGCTGCCATAGGAACGATCGGTAAAACTTTCGAAAAAAAATTATAACTTTGTCAGTTTTCAACAAAACTCCACCAAATTTGATATTTGGCCATTAATTATTAATTTAGAATTTCGATTTTAATTTCATAGGAACAATCAGAAAAATAATAAAAAAAATCATAACTTCGCTGTTTCTTAACATATTTTCATCAAATTTGAGATTTGGCCACTTAATATTCTTTAAGAATTTTAGTTTTAATTTCATGAAAATCGGCCGACTATATCCTATAGCTGCCATAGGAACAATCAGGAAAATAATAGAAAATATCCTAACTTCGCTGTTTCTCAACATATTTTCATCAAATTTGAGATTTGGCCACTTAATATTGTTTGAGAGTCTTAGTTTTAATTTCATGAAAATTAGACAACTATATCCTATAGCTGCCATAGGAACAATCAGGGTAATAATAAAAAATTCAGAGTTTCGCTATTTCTCGAAATATTTTAATCAAATTTGGGAATTGACCACTTATTATTATTTCAGAATTTCGACTTTAATTTTAAAGTTCAATTGCAATCTGCAAGGGTATATAAACTTCGGCGAACCCAAGTTAGCTTCCTTTCTTGTTTAACTTAAAGGTGTTTTCAATGCCAATTTTCTCCGCCAACTGCTTCTAATTTTCTATGAAAATTGTTAGTTACTGATCTTTGTGTATAATACCATCTATAAAGACAGGATTACAGACTCGTTTTGCGGAAATGCAACCCAAAATCATCATACTTCCGACGCCGAGTTTCCCAGTGAGTCTTATAGACTTTTGTAAAGCTCTTTATTTGGCTCTCTCCAAACCACAAAGGACCAAAAAGTATGTTGGTTGTTGGGGGTAGGAAAATGACATCGTCCCACTAACTTTGGTCGTTTGTGTTTTGGAGAAAGTCAAATAAGAAGCATTACAAAAATCCATCTGCTTTCCAAGTGTCCAAAAGCCTTGAAAACGCTTTCCTTATCACCTGATCACAATTCTAGTGAGAATTTGTTGAGAGAACGGGACCGTCGTCTCCATAAAACACCGATATCGTCAATATCGGGTTTAAGGGAATATGAGGGAAAATTGACACCGAATACACTAAAAACATTATTTAAAATATGACAAATCGCTTGAGCGATGCCATAAAATGTAATGGTTATCATACCAAATATTAGAATTATTTAGTTTTCTTAAACATGTAGTTATTTCTTGGTTATATAAGAAAAAACAGAATATTAATGTAAAGCAAATTTGGAGCATTTTTTAGTCTTTCTTTGATTTTACATTTAATTTAAAATAAAACCCCAATATCTGTACCTCTATAAATAGGTAATAAAAATAGCTATCATATGCCGTTAATTTTTTTTTTTTTTATTTAGTTTTAAGCATTTTCTTCGCGTTTAAAATTGAAACAAGATGGACACACAGTCGGGTGTCCCGACAGTAGAATACCCTGTACTATTACAAGGCGCCACTCGATTTCGTTCCCTATTTATATAAAAATCGTTACCCAGAGAAAACCACGTGGAGGTCATTACATATGCAATGGCATTTTATTTTTTTGTTATTTCTTATTTCTTTATTTCTTATAGTGTAATTATTTTAATTTACAGGGAAAAATTAAAAAAAAAAATTATTTCCTAAAAATATAACAACATTGACTTGGGGGAGGACCACTCGCCGTGAATTGAGTTCGGGACAACTTGCAATTACTCTAACGAACGTTCTAAAAATAGCTCTGACTTTGTTTAGCAAAGAATGTGACCATTGCAAGTGTATTGGTGCATGTGTTATTTGAAGCCCTCTTGTATACATAATATGTATAAAATAAAAAGCCTATATATCCGATATTTATTTAGACAATCTGTGTATTTTGATAAAATACATCAAGATTGTGAATATGGTTCACTTTATAAATTTAGGACATATACATACGTTTTATTTTAATAGCTCTTGAAAACAAAGCAGATCAGAGAACGGCTTCGGGTGAATGAAAAAAATTCGTGCGCGTTCAACAGCCGAATAATCACACTGTTCGGATCAGCCGATCAAACTTGCATGCGCTCACATTTTCGTTGTAGATTTTAATTCCACTCGGGTC